>PVHY01006404.1:39318-74898 GCA_004024945.1 Uropsilus gracilis | reverse complement strand
CTTCTTCTTCTTCTTCTTCTTCTTCTTCTTCTTCTTCTTCTTCTTCTTCTTCTTCTTCTTCTTCTTCTTCTTCTTCTTCTTCTTCTTCTTCTTCTTCTTCTTCTTCTTCTTCTTCTTCTTCTTCTTCTTCTTCTTCTTCTTCTTCTTCTTCTTCTTCTTCTTCTTCTTCTTCTTCTTCTTCTTCTTCTTCTTCTTCCTCCTCCTCCTCCTCCTCCTCCTCCTCCTCCTCCTCCTCCTCCTCCTCCTCCTCCTCCTCCTCCTCCTCCTCCTTCTTCTTCTTCTTCTTCTTCTTCTGCTGCTGCTGCTGCTTCTGCTTCTGCTTCTGCTTCTGCTGCTTCTGCTGCTTCTGCTTCTTCATCATCATCTTCTATTTCTTCTTCTATTTCTTCTTCTTCTTCTTTTTGGAGTGTATTATTTTTATTGAGGCAAAAATTAGCT
The DNA here is from genome assembly GCA_004024945.1 of Uropsilus gracilis. NCBI lineage: Eukaryota > Metazoa > Chordata > Mammalia > Eulipotyphla > Talpidae > Uropsilus > Uropsilus gracilis. The sequence goes on along the minus strand of PVHY01006404.1, from coordinate 74,460 downwards.
TACAGCATTGTATATGATTTTGGGTTACAGGTTCACCCTTAGCCAGCCGTATGTCACCACACCACACATACCACCAAATCACCAATAAACCTCTACCATAATTCTTTGGTCCCCCTCATCTGCTTCCCTCTTTGGTGTCATCAGATTTATAGTTGGATCTCTAGGTTTTGTTTTGATTTAGCTTTTCTGTAACTTTATTTTGTTTCTCTGCATTCCACATAATAATGAAATTACCTAGTATTCATGTTTCTCTTTTAGACTATTTTTGCAAATGATAACATTTCCTCTTTTTTATAGCTGAATAATATTCCATTATGTGAAAAGCTCACATCTATTAAATCCACAAAATCTGTGCTTAGGTGCTTAGGTTATCTCCATAACTTGGTTATTAGCAAGAGTTGCAATGAACTTAGGCGTGCATGTATCCCTTTGTATTAGTGCTTTTGCAACCCTTGGGTAGATACTTTGGAGAATTGCTGGAAGCTGAGGTAAATCTATTTTTAAAGTTTTGAGAAACCTGCAAATATTTTCCATGGGACTATACCACAAGAAAACAACCCATGGGGAATAAGAGCTAAAGGTTGTTCTCTTTTTCAAAAAAAATTATTTATATATAAATTCACATCATTGTAATCCCAGGGTTTTAACCCCCTCCCCACCATCCTCCCTTTTTCCCCTGCCCAAAGTTGTGTGCTTCAGTTTGGTGCTTACCTTATTTTGACTTTTCTTCATGGCTTTTGTTTATTTTTTCCCTATATCCCATATATTAGTGAAACCATTTAGTTTCTGTATTTTTCTTTTTGACTTGTTTCTGCTAATATGATTTCTGAGTATATCCATGTTATCATAAAATCATCAAATTTGTCATTTTTAATTGATGAGTAATATTCCATAGTGTATATATGACACTTTTTTTCATCCAGTCCTCTGTTTGGGGGCATTTAGGTTGCTTCCAAGTCTAAAGGACATTCTCTTAATGCACTTGTTTCCTCTTATTAAGAGGTAAAGTTACTCGTAGTTGTTTACATACACAGATAGCTCTCAGTTCTCCTTTTCTAGAAGGGGTCAGAGACTGTCTCCAGCTATTAGGGAAAACTGCTTCTTAAATGGGAAGAGAAGAGAGATGTTGGAAATGAGGAGATGACTCCTAGGCTCTATGAGCCTGAGAAGATGGTACTGGGAAGAGTGCTAACTAAGCTGTGCTTTAAAGGAGTTGAATTGTGTTGCATTCTAGGCAGAGAGGCCTGGGGATTATAAGGATGACCTGAGTGGTATGAACGCTCCCTGGTTGGAGGTCAGAAGGAAGGTCATTATGGCTTTGGGTTGTGTTGTCAAGGGGAAGCTTGCTTTACAGAACCCTGAAAAAGAGATATATTTAGATTTGTGGACTTTAGTAATGACTTTATGGGGTATTTTGATTATAGTTTCAGAGTAAAATCTGTTTCTCTGATAATCTTAGGGAGATGTTGGGGAAAACTCTGTGATAGACAAACAGTCACAGCTTATCCCCTGGAAATCAATTGTGATGCAGTGGATGACTGAATTTTTTTACATGGGCATGCACATTCATGGTGCCTGTGTAGCAGTTGCTTTTATTTTAACCCATCACTGTCTCTGAGCACTAATCCCAGGGCTTTAAGAAAGTTAACTAACGTGAAAGAGCATTGTTTCAGAAATCCTCTATTTTTAGAACTGCTATTAGAGGAAGCATCAGTTCTAACCTTTTCCTTGTTCTCTCCATGTCATGCACATTAATTAACACTTCCACCCTAAAAGAATGTGTTTCTCCCCATGAGCCAGGAATGATATTTTTGAAGTGTGCTTTGTATTAGAGACCTCAAGAAAAAATAAATCAGAGAGATTAAAAATACTCTCTGCTGTCCATAAGTTCATGTTGAGCTTTCATTCCCCAGATGATAATTAATTGGAATTTATGATATATTTTATGATGGACAACACAGCTGAAACTTACATGGCAGGATCTTTGAAAAGTAATTTTGAAACCAATTAGATGGCATACAAAGACTGTAGGAGAATAATCTTAAATGCTAAAGAGAAGAAAGTTTCAAACAGTTTGAAAACCTCCTTTACAGGCTATTTATGAAGAATTTATAAAGAATTCATAACCATTCATTAATTAGGAGTCCCTAAAAATCTTTAACAAAACAAAACATAATAGGGTTGAATTGCCATTTGTGCTTAAATTGCTAAATCTATTTCTTTAGAAAATTTATGATTTGTTCTTTGTTAATTTGTTGTACTTTTCCTAACTCACAAAAAAATCACATAAAAAGCATCTATATCTTCTGATATCCACACCTAATATATGGAATATAAATTTGCATTGTTTATTTGGGACCCTTTATAAAGATTTATTTTTACTCACATTCTAGAACAATCAAATTTCCGCCATTCTTTCTCAATCTTTGAATCAAAGTTAGTAATTAAATGTTTCCAGAAGATCTTGGTAACTGGGAAATTGTAGTTGCCTCTAACAGCTAATAATGTCATGCTAATATAATGTCATGCTAATATAGAGTAGAGGAAGCTTGTTAAAAACAAAAGCAAAAAAAACTCCACCCATAGCAAACACAATACTTATCTTTTTGAAAGCAGACATTTAGTAGATGTTACCCTAGTAAAGATTGGTGTTGAAAATGCAAGAGTAAGGTTTTTAGTAGAGTATTTTCACAGGCATCTACTAAACCTTTTGAAGATATAAATATTAAGTACATTATGTCTGTCTTTCCTCTTCAATGAATGGTTTAAGGAAGTATTTGAAATTCTATTTTATCACCAAAAGCTTGGGAATATAGTCTCTATTTTAAAAGTTGGTGTCATATGCAAAAGAAAAATACATATAATTGGTTTCAAATGGCCAGCTGAATGTCATCAAAGATTAGTAATTATAAACTAAAATACTGGGACCCCTGGTGTTGAGGTTCAATATTTAATCAGACGGAGACTGGGTGCTCAGTCTCTATGTCGGTGGAACCTGGAAAAGATCAATGATTTGACAAGGTTATCCAGCCTCTGAAGATCTAGACTCTGTCCAAACCCTTGTGAATTTCTTGAGCAAGTTGGCTAAGTGTGTTGTCTTTTGAGGAAGCTACCAGTAAAGAAACACAGTCCCATTAGATTTTAAGGCAGAACTGATCTCAGTCATCTCAACTCTTCTGCACTCTCATATTTGACACCTACCTAGAAAAGTGAACCATTAAAAATTTTTAAAAGAAACTTTTGCTTTGTAATATAGCTGGGAACTCACATAATTTCCACATTTATTATGATATTTCACTTTTGTGTTATATACCCTATTACCCACTTGTAAGCTGCAATTCTATGCCCAGCTGATGAATCAGGAACAGAAATGAGACAATGATGTCTTGGTGGAATTTTATGCCAAATGATCACTTTATCCTCCATAACTATAGATTTTCTGGAATCCAGCCTATCTCTTTTTCATGGGTTTGTATAAAAAAATAGACAATCCAGTACTAAAGATTTAACTAACTTGAAATTGTAGACTCCCACATTTTTATATCTTATCAAGGTCCAGTATTTTGATTTGAGATGTCTTGTGTTGAAATTATTTGTATCATTTACTGTGTGCCCATTAAGCTTGTCTCTTTCTTCTCTCTAAAGTCCAATTTTTGTGTTTGTAAAAAGAGAATAATTATAGTAACTAAGTCTTAAAGGTGTGAGAATTAATTTATGTGTTCAATAAGGCTAACAATTTCCTGTACATTCAACAGGTATTTTTTTGTGTACCTACTATATGTTAAAATGCACATAGTGAGGACTTAGAAAAATATTGATTGGTGTTGTTATTAAAGTTCTCACCTTAAACCCAAATGCTGTTTCTCCATATCTGAAAAGAGCATTCTCAAACCAGAAACAGCATCTACCCCAATACTCTTATCTTAACATCTGAGGAAACACCAGCTGGTTAATTGGTTTCTTGGGGTAATTCAGTAAATTATTGGGAAAATACAGTGGCAGATGAATTATCACCATTACCATAGGGGCCTTATGGACATACAAACCAGATCAGGATACCTGGTTGGAGCTCTAGTTGTTCTGCAACTTGGACTGCTGACTTTCCCTCTGGACCTTCAGTGTTCTTATCTGCCATTTGGAGATGATAATTGTTCCCAACAGAATTTTTATCACGATGAAATTAGATCATTTAGCATAGTGCTTGGCATAGAGTATATGTTCAATAAACATTAGCTATTGTTCTGCTCTTCCTTTGCTTTTTAAAAATTAGGCTTATTATAATCACTCATTCATAAGTAACTGTGACAGAAGAATTCTCCCAGTAGGGGTCTAGGCCTGTTTTGTTGTCCATATCCAGCACATAAAAAAGCTTCCTTTAATGTTACACTATTTATTACCACTTTGTAGAAAAGAGCTATATAGGCAATCAAATTTAACTCTCCTGAGCCCTTTGTCTGTACTTTACATCTTATCAACCAAGTTTATGGACTGTGATTATGTATGTGGTTGAACTAGGAAAGCAATCCTTGAACATGAAAAATGAAAATCAGATTTTTCCTTGTGACCTGATTTAGTTTCTTTCTCATGTGAGTCCACACATGCTATGTTGTGAGAAATGAGGGCTTTCTCCAAGAAAGTCATGCCGACACCTTCCAAGGAAGCGGTTCTCTATTTTCCTCTGAGCTTTGAAACTGCTAAGCTAGTCTCTCCCTCTCTCCCTTGCTCTCTCTCTCCTTCCATTTTCATCATTTGCTAACCACTGACCAGTTACCTCTATATAGCCTGGTAGAAATTCAAATTGAGAGGATCTTTTTGAGTTAGCTCAAGGACCACTACTTTCATGGGGCATAGATTTTATTGCTTTGTTTTCAAAAAAATTCTCCTAAGAGGTTTCTAAACTACATGCCTGTTGGTTGAATTTTAATGAGTTAAGTCATCATTGGTTCAACCAGGACCCAACCATTGCCCAAGGGGAAATCTAAATCCTTTTAACTTCTAAATCCTCCTAAGTAGCCCCCTGTGACAGCAGCCTCCCACCCGAGATGAATAAAGAGGTCTCATGGGCCTGGATTATATAAAATATAATAAACTCACAAAATAAAATCAAAACAATTTGAGATTAGCCAGTAGCTTATGGACTTATCTTTAAGTATTGGATGTAGTGGAATAAAGTTTAATTGATTCATTTGTGAAACTGTAATTTGTGAAACTATATTATGTATGTGGAACTGGGCTATTAGTAGAAATTCAAGATCATTTTTGTTTAGGTCACTAATTCAGCTATGCTTAATTATCTAGTTCTCCCTGGCCTAAAGAGAAAAGAGCTTTCAGCTCACTGAAGATGTTCCCTTAGAACCAGAGACCTTTGGAACTGCATGGAACTCAGCAGGGCTCTGGCACTTCTGCCCTATGTCCATAGGCCCTGTGCCATTGTGCAGCCTGACTCCCTAGCTTTCACAGCTAGGAATCCAGTGAAGAACCCAATGAGTTTCACAATCTGCAGTATGTGTGTCCTAATGTGTGACTGCACAGGAATGAGAAACTATGAAATGCTAGCTTTATGGGTTTTGAGGAAGAATGTCTTTCTTTGATTCCCATGATGTAACTTATCTTTCAGGAAGAGAGGATTTCAAAAATATGTGTGCACTATGTCTATAGCTGCTGTGTATCTTCTTCCAATGAGGAGCCAGTTTCCTTGACAACCATATTGTAAATCACTCCTCATGGCCTTGCCCAATATTTTCTTTTCAATTTATTGCAGTAATATAAGTTTAAAACACTGAATAGGTTTCAGGTATACTACCAGCACCATTTATCTAACTGTGTTACAGACACATTTCCATGAAAGGGTAAGGGCATTGTATGGGTGCCATTTTCCTCATACACAGTTCCTTTGGACTCTGACTCCCAGTGAATCATGAACTAGACTTCCTTTATGAGAGGCATCTGGGAAGGAGCAAGGTGGATCTATAAAAGGAGTTGAATAAAGGAGTGAAGGAGATGCATAGGGGAGAAACATGGAGAGATACTTGGAAGAGATACATGGATAAGAGACATACATGAGGCTGTTCCTGAATATTGGCAGAGATAATGGCAGCCATTATACTAATTTCATGATGGATTATGTGGCATATTTGATTTTGAGACTCTACTTCTCTCCCAGCTCTCTGACACCTGCATAGCCTCTTTTTCAGAGCTTCCTGCCAGAAGGTGCCTTAGAATTGTGGCAAACAAGTCTTTTAGGTTTCTGGCCAAGCCTGTTTAATTGAGCTTTTGCTCATAAGAGAATTGGAGTTTTTGGAGTTTTATTGAGACACTACTATTTGAAATCCTATTTTCTTTCTCTCTCCTTACACAACAATTCTATTAAAAATATTTACAACTAGGAGTCTATTTCCTTTCCTTCTGTGTGCATGGATGACCAGAACCCTTTAAAGCATGCATCTCTTAATAGTTTGGGTTTCCTAGATCATGTACATATAACCACACATATCCACCATGACTATCACTATCCACCATCAACTGATCATTGCCCGGTACCCACACTTTCTTCCCTTTGCCTCTAGCAACCACCATTATGTTATCAGATTCTGAGTTTGCTTTTGTTTATATTTGAAAATGATTGAAATCATAGGCATTTGTCTTTCTCCTTTCTGATTTGTTTCACTTAGCATCATACCCTCAGGATATATCTCTGGACCTTGCCAAATCCTGACAGAATGGAATTCACCATGAAGTTGCGTAATAGGCTTCATTGCAGAATTGCAAGACCTCCTTTTTTTTTATGACAGAATATACATAACATACAATTTGGCATTTTAGTCATTTAAAAGTGTATAATCCAGTGATATTTTGTTCATTACTGTTGTTATTTTCCCCTCATCATTGTAATGTCTCTCTGTGCTGTTGATGGCTAAAGTACTCACACTTTACCTATCATTTTTTGTTTGTTTTATTTATAATATATAATGGGAATTTTGCAAAGAATTATTAATTTAAATTTATTTAAGCACCATTGGTTTACATCCTTATCAGAGTTTTTCTCACCTCAGGTGCAGTAACCATTGCATCCAGCGCCAGAGAACTCATGTTCTTCTACCATAGTCCATAGTGTTCTCTCCCCACTCTGTTTTCATCCCTTTCCTAGATCCAGGGTCAGTTTCCAAAAGCTGGCTTTAAAGTGAATCTTTGAATGACTCTGTTTGTTTTCTCTACATTCTTCATATAAAAGACATCATATTTTCAAATACAGAATTATTTCCTAAATACTTCCTTAGGATGTAGGTGAAGCAATGCTCCAGACAATTTTTTAATTTAACAGAGGGGCAAAGAGGGAGAAATCTATGTTGATAATGCATTGTTTTTTGACTTGTAATAGTCATAATTAGTTTTTAAGTAAAACCATGGTCTCAAAAATGGAAAAAAGTAGCATCTTATATTTTGACCTAATAAGCTTCAATTATATGTCAAACACCATCCTTCACTTGAATTGGCTTTCAAACTATACTTAATCTCATGCAAAGAGTTCCATTCACAAATTAGGAAACTCTGCCACATCCTATTTGGACAACCTTGAGATTAATGACTTCCTCCTCTGGGTGTCAAATTTTTTCATGTATAAATGGATTTAGCCATTCCACAGAGATCCTACTGTGTGCCAGCTATCTACTACTTGCTGGAAATAGCATGGCCGTAGCAGCCTCTTTGCTGTCTTTCTTGAAGGGTTGTAGAGAAAATTGTACCTTCTAATGAAAGACTTTCTTGATGTTGTAGAGTGCCCCTACAAAGCGTATTGGTTAGTGTTGCTATGATAAGTTTCAAGGTGAGAAAGAAATAACAAAACTTTGCCCCACAACAGTCAAAATAATACTCATTACATAAGAAAGGACAAAAACCTAATCAGGTGTTGTCCACAGCCTGATTGGATGACTACATCTAGTTGGTGTTTGTTAAAATGTGGAGCTAGTAGCACCCTTAGACACTGCCAGCAGGAATTTTAAATGATGCAGCCACTCTGGAAGCCAATTTTGTTCATTTTGGTAAGCATAGAGTTACCATATGGCTTTATCTTGCACCAGTCTTCCCAGAAACTTTGAAAGGAGGTCAGTTGCTCTTAGGGACATATTTTGGAGTGAATGTTATCTCATTCAGGTTTGAATCAAAGAAGCAGTTCCCAGTAAAGCATATTTGGACTGATGTAGAAAGTGTAGCTTCTCCATCTTGAGGGCTGGCTACAGATATGTGGGGAGCTTTGGTATCTTGTGCTGGTGTCTGGAGAGGTGGTTAAGCAGGGGTCAGGAAGGAAAGATGATGTACAGTGTGGGGAACAAGGCATGTGGGGAGCTGTAGCATGGGCTAGGACATGTGGCCAGGGCACCCACCTAACTCTGTCTCTACTTCCAAACTTCCACTTTTGACACTTGAGATAATCTGATAAGAAACTGCTGTCCCTCACATAGCAAGTAACCACAGACCTGGTGCTCTGTGCCTTTTGCCACTAATACCTTCCAAGCTCAAAAGGGTACCTGTTTCACTTTTGCCTTCCAGTCCTCAGGAGAAAGTCTCATGAGACCAATGCTGCAGAGATAGGGTTCCGAGAAGCACAGCACCAGTTTAGTTTATATTGTGCACCAACAAATACAGCAAATACCACCTACATTAACTGGATTTTTATAAAACTAATGCAAATATCATGTTAAGAGAAAGACTAGATCCCTAGTCAGAGTACAGCCATCTACCCCACACACAACACGGGGAATTACCTCAGTAGCTACTCTTTCTGCATGGAGATTTGGGTGAGTGTGACTGTCAATCACAACAGACATGGATCCACCAAGAAGTCCAGAAAAAGGCACAGGGCAACCTTGGCATGGCCGAGGCTGCTTCCTGACATATGTTGCCAGCTCTGACTCCACCCATCACTGCAACCCCAGCAAATGACCTTCCAAGTTTTAATATTAATTCACTCTCATTGTCTTCTGCTGTGTTCCAAGTGTTAAGTAGAATGTCCTGCAGCTAGTGGGTGCACAGTACATATTTACTTTTAAATTATCATTATTATTATATTTTATAAATAATGTTTACTATATTTATTATCACACATTGAATTAATGTGTGATAAGCACTATACAAAGACTACTTACTTCATAGCAGCACTTCCATTGACCGTTGTACGAATGGAGACACTGAGTCTGGCAAGTTGCCAGACTTGCTTAACTTCAGAAAGCAAGGAACAGGTTTTGAGCCTATGGCCACATATTGAAAAGAAGGTATCACTTAGGATGCAGCTTGCCTATCCCAGATCCCCATGGCAGTTCTGTTCCTTACTGTTGTTCGCCTCAGTGTCTCTAACTCGGCATGGACAAGGGCAGATGAACCTGGGAATTAGGTGGCACCATTTCTCAACTCCATTGGACTGGGGGGGTAAGACCCCTATATTCCACCAATTGGATGTCCATCTGCTTTGCCATCGGCAAGCTTCAGAAGCCATGACCTTTCCTATAGTAGGTGCTCATTAAGCACAGGTACACTGAGAGGAGGATTGGACAGATGACTTGCTTTTGTCACATGTTATGACACAGCACAGGTCTTTCCAGGAACAAGTCATTCATGAAGGACACAGGAAGCTTTCTTTCAGTCATTACTTCATCAAGTACCTTGAAGCAGGTAAGAAGGTTAGGCTCTCGTGTGTGTGTGGGGGGGAATCTGTCCACACTGTCTGCAGTTGTTTGTGGTGCTCCCATAGATGTTCCAAACAGGTCTCTGCTGAACTCTGTCAGGCAACAGAGTTCATCGTCCTTTTCTGCTGTCTGACAGAAAGTCTTGTTTCAGCCTGTGTGCCATCAAGTGCCAGCACTGCCAATATGACTATATGACTTTATTCCAATAAACCTTAACAGCTGTTAGTTGCTTAGTAAACATTCAGATGAGAGCAAGTCTGCATTTTCCAAGGCGGATCTTCAATGCTTGGTGATAAGTGGGGTCCTAAAGGAACATTGCTGTAAATATCCCTATAAACAACCACCGTGTCAATCCCACAATGCCATTATGCAGACAACATTCTAGTGTTATTGAGAAAGAGCTTTATCTGAGATAAACATCTATCTACAAATGCCCAGGACATTGCTGGTAAGATGGCATGCATTTACAAAATAAGATTACAAGAACTGGAGCAGAGATCATCACACCTTCTTCTGGGATGAATAAATAATAGTGGTTTTCCTGGCTTGTAAAGAACATCTCTTTGCAGAGATCACAAACTCTTCAGCTTCTGAGAAACACTGCACTCTCTAGGCTTTGCCAGGCCCTTAAGCAAAGTAAGAGGCACTTCTCTCTGTCTTCAATTATCTGCAGTAGACCTTAGCCAGAATGGTTCAAATTCTTTCCAGAACTGGCACAAAAGAATCTCTAATATTTTATGGAACAGAAGTGGGCAAAATTTTTCTAGATTTTAGGTTTTTTTTTTTTACAAGAATTTCAAAATAAACTCTTGTCATGTACTGAAATTCCTAGAGAAGGAATATTGTTCATAAATGACAATATAATACTTCAATATCCTGGGTGTAAAAGGCAAATAAGAACTGTATTCATGGCAGCTTGGTAGCAACCATATATGCCTATTTTTAAAATGAAAAATTCTTTTAAACAGGAACTGAATGATATGATGAATTAATGATTTTCAGATTTTGTACTTGGAAGAGAGGGGGAACATGACTGAGAAGAGGAGAGTTCTGAGGACAGTGCTCCAGCTCCACTGGCACCTCTTCTTTGCCCTCCCTAGTGTTCTCGGGTAATTTAGTATCCCCTTTTACCTTATAAATAAGGGTTCTTCATGATACATCTTTAAAAATGTTTCTCTACTCAACAAGGAAATTTAAAAATCAGTGATAGAATAGTGCAAGAGTTGAATCTTTCAATAATAGAATTGGAGAATTCTAATGACTGGTTTTAATAAGGAAGCCATTTAAGAAATCCAGCAGTGAGAAGTGAGATGAAAGACAGGTAGAATGAGGGAATAAAACCATGCCTGAACTTTGGTCCTAATAAGGTCATTCAACCTCCCAGCACAGGGACTTTCAGTCAAGACAGCAGCTCACTGGTTGCACATCAATTCTGAGAGTGAAAAAATACCCACTAAAGGCTGTTGGAAGGTAAGGCAACAAATCTGGATGCATCTGTAGACTGGGACATGCTAAAAGAGGAAGTACACTCTTGCCTACTAGTAAAGTTATGTGTTTTCCCTTAGAATAAATGGGAACTCATTTATCACTTGATACTAGAGAATATGAATCTCTAAATCTTAACTTAGAAGGTGGTGTGCTATCAAAATGGAAGTGACCTCTCAATACTGTGATTCATTTATGTTCTGTTTCTACAAAGCCTTTGTTATAACCTGCTGTATAAATGTATGGGCTCCCTGGTTCACAAGAGTGTGTGGAAACTGTGAGATTACAGGACCTGACATGTTCCTGGTATTTGACTGCTTATTTTATCACCCAACTCATTAGGGGCTCTTCTGTTCAAGATTAGTATAGTGAATGTTGGCTGAATCACAGCACAATTGAATACCTGGATGATCTTGAACACGGTGCTGTTGTATTTGGAAGGGCTATGACCCCCTCAGTCTATAAAATCAGGGATGTAGAGGGTCTCATCTCAGCCAGGTGTCTGAATTTTGATGACCACCTTCAAATATTATTTTTAGGTTTCCAAAGACTTTCCAACAACTTCACATCTATATTGTATTTTTTTTAATTCATGGAAGATAATCTTACTTATCAGAGCATGTCAAATATATACTTTGAGAAGAATTCTTTACCAGCACCTACCTGCATATGATGACTGAATTAGAAGCAAAAGTAAATGGAGTGAAATGCAACCAGATCTTTGATTGTAAGTTCACAAACCGCTTCACCTTGGGATCTGTGTTCATAGTCTTGCAATCCTGTCATGTCTATGTCCAAAATCCTCCTCCCCAGAGTTCTTTTTTAGAGAGTCTTTCACAGCCACATCCGCAGATTTTTGGCCCCCACATCTGACTTTTCTACTCACGGATCTTTCACTGCACTGCTTTGCTGTGAGGCCATCAGCCCCCACCAGGAGAATACTGGTGTGTTACAAAGTGTTATCGCCTGGGACTCTGCAAGAGCAGATCTGGGTAGTGTGGAAATATGTAGAATGACCCTGGACTTCATTCAGTGTCATTTTTCTAACCTAGCTACACCTGTTCTGTATCTATTGCTGCCCAGGATCTCTTGTAGCTGCAACGTTTTCAACTTCTCCTGTCCCTGCCTTCTCTCCAAAGTCTTGGTCCCAGCTTATCGAGAGAGCCAGCCTTCCCAAACTGCTCTCTAACCTCTGGCCTGAGGAGTTACCTCATCAGACTCTGTCTGCACCAGTGCCTTTTCTTTCCAGGTGAAACTAAGAGTGAAAGAAGTATATAGCAGTGAAGGGGGGTGGCACTGACTTCTCAACGGCCTGCAGACTCTTCTGTTTCTGTTTCTGGAATTTTGATTCCACCACACCTGGTGGAAGCAGGAGGCTGGGCTGATCAGCCCTACAAAGGCCTGTGGATCATCAGGGATCTGTGGGGAAGGCCGAGGTGGGGTTCTGGCGACAGGTGGTACTCATGTCCAGGTTGAACCTCATGGGTACTGGTCACCTTCAGAGTGTTTCTCTTGCCAACAGAAATCCTGAAAAGTGTGATAACTACTCCACATTTTGCTTCCAAAAGTCTGGTCCCCACAGTGAGTCATGGCACCTGGGGTTCTGTCCACATGGCATTGAGCAGAAGCTTCCTTCATGCGTAGACAGGATGGTGAGTCCAGCCAGTCAGTGCAGCGATCATGCTAAGACTTTGTTCCAACTCATGTGGTTTTTGTGCCTGTTGTGTGAGAGCCACCTGGAAACTAGAATGTAGCTTGAGTGTATGTTTGCCTTATGGTGAGATCTCCTTCTCTGAAAGCCCATAAGATGCCTCTCCACCTTAGACTGAGTCTCTGAGAATTATTATTTCTAACATTTTTATTTTCCAAGCTGATATTCTCTCTTCCAAATTCCTTGTTTATATTTCATTCTTCCCTTTGTTCTGAACACTTCAGAGTTTTCTTTCTAAGGACCATGGAGTTGGGAATATAGACTTATAGTTGTGGCTTCCTTCTTGCTGTTCCACTGTGATCTTTTGCTAGTACATTCTGTCTCTCCAGTCTTCTCTTTTTTAGCAAGATGGCTGACAGTCTTGCCACTTCTGACTTATTCAGCACTGGGTACTTATTCAGCACCCATATCAGGGAGGCTTAGAAAAGAGGGCTGCCCTTTAAGAGGGTCAAAGACGGTGAGGAGAAGTGGGATGGACACAGATTATACAAATTTACTTGAGGAAAAAAATGGTAGAAGGATCTGAAAATGATTGCTGAGGCAAGTCTTGGGTGAGCCATGTCTATACATGATTTAGAGATTTCGTGTGGAAGAGGGATACCACATGATTAGGGGGTCTCTTGGAAGCAGAATGTGGAATGGAGATTAGAACAAAGGAAGAAAGGTTGAACTTTAATGTTAAGGAAATCAACTGTCTAATAAAATATTAGCTCTTTCATCAATAAGTATAGCTTAATGGTCTATGGAGATGAAATGCTGTTGAGAGAATGGATCATAGTATTGCCAAGACTGCCCAAAGCCTAGAATATTGGAGTCCCTGATAGCATCTCCTTCATTGATTCTCTAGTGAATTCCATTAATGTCAACTTTTTCTGAGGCTGTCCACTCTTAACACTAACTATCTATGCCTTGCCTCTTTGCTGTTGGGCACATTCAATTGGAAGTTTTATTGCATATCATCCCTTCTTATTTTATGGGGTCACTTTTGTTTCTTTGATAACTATAAGAATAAGGAGCAGTGTTAATTTGAATAATTACAAGGATAAGAATCAGGAGTTGTAATTACTTTCTTTGGGCAATGCCAGGTAAAGCTTATACTTACCGTATCAAATATATTTGTACTTTTGTAGGGTTCAGGAACATAGGAAATTCAGATCCAGGATGGATGGAGAAATTGCTAAGAAGCTTTTATTGAACATGGAATCCTAAAATTTTACAGTTAAAATGCTGGCCCTTTGGGATCATGTATCCCATATATATATATTTTTTTTTAATGAGAAAATCAAGGTCCACAACTCTGGACTCACCCAAAGCCCCAGTGTTACTGCAAGGAAGGGTGGAATGTGGGTCTTTGTATCCTTTCCCCATGCTGTGCCTCATGTCATTATTGCTCTGATTTTCTGGGAGTCTGGCACAGGTTTGTCATCAAATTTTGATGAAGATGTGTATATGTGCAATAAATGAGAGTGTGTGACGCCTTTCAACTACCAGCGTTACTTTCATTCTGTGACCAAGTGTCACGGACCGGTCGTGCAAGGAAGACCGCTAAGTACAGGCTTCAGGTAGACAGGAAAAACTCAGGCAGGCAAATGATGATCACAGACACGAACTCAGTGAGCAATGAAATCTGCTGCTTTATTTTAAGTTTTTAGGCCGCTTTTTATATTGTTTAAACGAGCTACTTTATCATTCCATGAGAAGGGGCATCTCATGAGTATGTGAGTGCATTATCTCAGTGAGAGACAGGAATGAGCGCGTGAGGGCAATATCATGAGTACGTGAGGGCAATATCATGAGCGAGTGAGGGCAGGATCATGAGCGCGTGAGGGCAATATCATTAGAAAACAAAAATCAATATCGTAACAAAAAATAAATTATCATTAAATACTACTAAACATTTTTAAGCAATCATTTTAAAAAAATCAAAATAACTAAGTTAGTTACAGGTCACCTAAGGTTATTCCTTAGCTATAAAGCTTATCTAGTTTATCAAGTTCTCCTTGCCTCAAGCTCTTTTTAGTATCTCAATGATTTTTCACAAAAAAATTTAATTAAATAAAAAATCTAACAACTGGGCCCCCATATTTTTCTTAATAATAATACAGTTCATAACTTTAGCACTCCTACACCTGGGGTCTGGGGAGCTACGCCCTTAGGGGCCCCTAATTTCTCAGATCAGCTCCCAGTTTGTTCCTCCTGTGGGGGGGCAGAGCTTAACTTGTAAAATGTTTAAATTACAAGTTTCTCATCTCTAAGATGGGCTCCCATAACTAAGATCTTAGATCCACTGAACAAATAGTTTCTTTTCATTTCTACTGTATGCTGAGAGCTCAGTGTTTGAGGTGACACTGAGGTATGCTCTTGGCTCTGAATTCTACTCATTGTTCGCATACAACTCAGTATTGCCAAGGTATCTCTTCAATTTTTCAAATTAGAATCATATGGACACCTATTCCTATCAGTGATGGTTGTTCCTGGAACCCAGGTGATAAGTAACATGAACATGGTATTAGAATGACCAAAATATACTCTGCTGTGTAACTTTGTTTTAAACCAATTTTAAAACATTTCCAAACTTTCTTTTTCAATATAGAGAAATATTTTCAAACATTTCAAAACTTTTTCAATATACATATAGCTACATCCTCACTATCAGATCTTTAATATACTGATAATTAACTATTTAACATACAACTAAATAGATAACTATATATTAAGTTCTTCAAAGTATACATCAACAGCACCTAGTATATGGAAGTTCATTTTATTGATGGATATGTCTTAGAAACCTCACATAATTTGTTCCTCACTAAAGATTTAAGGAATTACTATGTCTACAGGGCTAGCACCTGCAGTAAACACAATTAGCAATTCACTTGGCTTGCAGCTTTGAAGTCAAGCAATTCTTGGCAAGTTTTTAGTTTAAAGGAATTTGCATTATTTCATCTTTCAAACCCTGGGTATTTATTATGACATTCTTTCCAATTTGCATAATTCATAGTGGCATAAAATTATACCACATTCTATTCCCATGAGGGTGGAAAGCAGAAAGAAAAAAAAAGTTGGGACCTTTGACAGGTTGTGTAAACATTCAGGAGAAGTAGGAGATATAGTCCCTCATAATAAAAAGCTTCAGCTCTGTTGAGAAAATCAAACATATACATATGAAGCCTAAGAAAACTATCTGAAGCAGCACTTCTCAGCTTTTTTATCATTATCTGTTCATCTAAAGAGTAATTTGAGATATTTTCCTAAAAATATGGATTTTAATACCACCCCATAAAATTTTTATACCCCAACTATACTGTCTATGTATCTGTGCCTCTTTCTCTATCTCTGTCTATATATCTGTGCTACATACTCAAACATATTATTACCGTTCTTCCTCAAGAACCAGTTTCTATATATTTAGGGACATAATTTCCCCAATGAGAAGGCATGCTTTAAAGTAACCCATGACTGAAAATATGATAATATAATAAAGTTTGTTTAAGAAGATGCAATACTCAAAAAAATCAGGGTATACACAGGGTATGAAATGCAAGATGAAATCTGAAAAAGCAAAATTGTCAGTGTTTAATTACAGGCCAACCAAACATGATATTGTATCTATTTTATTTATTAGTCAATGTTAAGTTCTTAAAAATCAGATTGTATTTGAAAACAACTTGTAGATTAGATTTTCTCACTTCTTCACCATCTCTGGTCCTTCAAATTCTCAGGCCACCACACTTAATCATGTTTCAAATAAGTTACTCATGATCAGAGAAGTTGAGAAGCTAAATTATTTAAACATTTAAAGCAAGCTGTAACAAAATGAAATATTTCATTTGTTACGAGGACTCATTTCAAGTAGGTGACATTATGTCAGGTGGCACTTCCAAATACAGACTTGGGAGAATTCCTGAGGCTCTTGAGGCCTGAGTGCATCTTGACTGGCCAGATGGGTAGGATATGTCTGAGTTGGTACCTGAGGGAAACGGTAGAGTGGGGGAAAAAGCATAAAGGCAGCAGCTCCCTTTGGAGGCATGTTGATATCTTTATATAGGTAAAAGAAAATACGTGACAGAATTAATTATCTTCAATTAAGCCGATTTTTATAAACCCCCAAAGGACATATATTTATCATACAAATCTAGTGTGTGGTAAACATACAAGAATACACACAAATATACCATGTGAGTAAGATAATAAATAAACACTATGTTTTCACTAGTTCCTAACAGAGCCCTGTTGTTTTCAAGGAGTACTGCCTTTGCATGCTTTCCATTATGGGGTTCTGGGGAGAAACAAGACATTTAAAATCATTATCAAAGGATAAAACAAAGGTTGGATATCATGCCATTTCTCCCAGCAATATCTGTTCTTCATTCTGCTATTGTTTCAGTGATTAGTGTAGTGCTTCTTTTGAATTTTGATGGTACATTGTGTGGAACTGTGGTCACCCCAATCCTGATAACAACAAGGCAATCTTATTTGCAACAGAGGAGGTGGGGTCTTGTTTCAATTGAACTTGATTTTAATTTGAATGTGGGTTTTCTACTGACCTTCATTTTAACAGTCTCATTTCTTATTTCTTTCAGGTTGTGTCTGGGAAGACAATTGTATAATGGTTAAGGTGCCAAATGTATTTTGATTCTGAGAAAAGTCTAGAAAGATCGCTGTGACTATTTTTTAAGTTTACATCTATAGACTTTCACAATGAAGTTGAACTGAAATGCTCTTGGTAGTAGTACCAACTTGCAGTAATTGGGGCATTTAAACTTTTTTCAAATTCTTTCTATGATGTGCTTTCAATCCTGTGACTTCATGTGCTTCTTTTAAATATCTTAGGAGTAGAAAGGTCAGATGTGATGGGTGCTTTCTAGACACAGTGACAGGTAGGCACAGAGGTGAAGTTGGCTTAACTAAATTTACCTAGCTGGCCTATCTTCTTGCTTCTGTTTGATTTTGCTTAAACTAGAACCCTCCTTTTCCTGTTAGAGAATGCAATTTTCTCCAAATTTGGTGGAATAAAGTGAAATCTGTCACTATATGTAAAAGGTGGCTTGCATTTGAATCTGACACTGGCTCTGACTTTCCCTTCTCACCCTCTGACTCTGCCACTGTTGAGTCTGCAGTGATATCTGGTGCCACTGCTCACTTCTAGTTCCATCTGATCAAGGTCACATGTACATTTTTCATACACTACTGCCAAGGAGGAGTTATCTTAATTTGCTGAAGGCAAGTCACACCACTACTTGAGGGTCAGCTTCAGTCACCCTGTGCTCAGTGAGGTTGATGGTGGCTCACGCAGACTGTGGAGAACTGTTATGACAAGAGAATATGAGAACATGTGAAATAGCCATCATGGGACCTGGCCCATGGTTAGGGAGCAGCATGGTTCTGGCTCCTCTCATTAGACATTGTTACACATAGAATAGAGTTATTGATTAAAGTTGAGGATTGAAAGTTAAAGAGTTTTCCTTGGAAACATTAACTTCAACCTAGACAACTCGACAGTAAACTTCCTGGCCAGCAAATAGCACCTTCCCAAAGAACATTGCTCCCAGGAACACAGATGGCAGACTGAAGACATCTGTCAGTGAACACCAGATCTTCCTGACTTCCAGTAGATGGCCCCTCCTAGAAACCTGACACATGACCTGTGGCACCTTCACATAGGCAGGCTGAGAAATGCCTCTGGTTCCAAAGAGAGCCTTTTCATTCACCCAGGTTCAGGACTGTCCTCATGTGACCTCTGACAATGATTTTTTTCAGAGAGGCTTTAGAATCCTTCTACTGGACATAGTGACTGGGAGAAATCCCTGGCAGTAGGAATGAGTGGTTTTCATTGCTTTGATGGGATAACATCTGTTTGTCTATATCTACATTTCTCTGGGTCCCTAACTCAGACTATTCTTCATAATGGCTAATACTTTAGGGTATTTCTAGTTGGCCAAATAGCACCCATGGTCCAATAGCTTCTTTAGGCATTTCTCTATCATATTTCACCCTCCCCAAATGAATAAAAAAATCGACCAGCCCATTAGATTTAAGTTCTGATATGAATGTTTTCCTTAAAAAGGGAGAGAAATAGGTATAATAGAAATAATAGTTTTCTCAACAGTGATCAGAAAGTCAATATCACCAGAGCTGACCTAGCCAAAGGGGTATGACCCTCGCAGGGGCCTCATCCTCCCAGCACACCAAATTTGCTCTCCTTTCCTCTTCATAAATTTAAGGCTTACTTTCTGACTAGGGCAAGCTGGTGTGGCAGACTGGTGGATCATGGGGCAGATACAGTTAGTAACTATGAGTTCTATTGGTTTTCCATTTCTGATCTAATTTTCCTCTCACATTTCCTTTCCATGCATCACCTAGCAGCCAACAGTTACCTAAATGTCCATGTTTGTCTTTTCCCTCCCCCCTGCATAGTTTAGCTTAGGAAATATGCTGGGGTCTTCTCATTCTTTGAAGCACATGCTGTAAAGGGAGAATAAAGATGAGAATGGCTCCTGTAAAAAGTTTCCAGCTTGCTGGCATGCACTATCCCTACAGAGTCAATTCCTGGCCCCTGTTTTAAAGTTTATTTTTAACTAGCACTAATAAAACATTAGCCAGTTTGAATTCATTTTCCAGTTTGCAGGAACTGGATTGACAGGCACTGAGACAACTAAAAATAACATGGGACAGAACAAAATAGAATTTCAGAACTAGAAGTGGACATATGCATCTCTAAGCCAACCCTTTCTTCTTATAGACAAAGATATGCAAGTTCAAACAGGTGAATATCTCTCTCAGGTCACACCTGGCACATGGTTGAACTGGGACATGCACACCTATTTTCCACTTGATGTCCAGAGCTTTTCTGCTCTTTGTTTCTTAAATTTTAAAAGGACAGGTTTATTAGGAAAAATGAGAAAATAAAAGAGAAGCACCTGCATAGTCACAGGTGTGCAGGAGAGCTGCCTGCTTTTCCACTCTTGAAAAGAATTTTCAGTACTGGCAGAACTGATGATTTATACTGTCATTCCAAGGAAGGATTTGTCTCCAAAAAAGCTTGTAGATTTTTTGCTTATTTACTCCTCTTTGATTATTAGCATTAATTAGTATTTATTGATTCTTCTCTGTTGGGTTAACTACATCATTGCACAAACTTTAAGATAGAAGAGGTAAAATAATAAAATGTGGCTTAAAAACTTCCTTGCAGGATTTTACCATCTTATTTTTTCAGACACATCATTCCTTCTCATTCCTCATGGTCATCAATTTAGTGCCTGGGACCCTTGGAAGAATGAGAACTGGTTTCCTTGCTTTCCTTTGTATTTTCCTTTTTATAGTGACCTCCCTTCCTGTCTTTGTTCTATTACTTCTTTTGAAGGTATGCTTTACTAGTGTATTGATTTATTCAACAAATATCTGGTGAGCCCCTACTAGATGAAATTCTTAGGTTGTATGTTGGGAAAATCCCATCTTCAAGGGGTTCACTACCTGGTATATAGAAGAGGATCCATGTGGCCAATGACCAGTTATGACCTCATGCTCATAGTAGTTTCTAGTCTTTTCCACAGTGCAATGTGGAAAATACACATATAGTGGTACTGATGTTGGGAAGAAAATGGGTGTTGGGAACTCTAGGCCAAGACTAGCCAGGGCCCACTCTGTGAATAAAAAAAAGTTTCATTTTCTTTCTTATCTGTCTTCAAAACAGTGAAGGTAGAATAGCATAATTGACCTCCCGTGGACATCAAAGTCCCCAGTCCTCCAATATTAACCCTAAGTGACATTCTTTAAGAGCTATCAGCAAGTTAATAAGTAAATATCCTTCCCCCAAGTATCTCACAGAAACTAATATTTTACCTAACTTAATTGCACCTAAGCCACTTATTTCTCTTACTAAATTAGGTGTAAACCCTATAAATAAAACTTGTAAAATACAATAAACTCACTGCAGGGTGTGTACTTCCATTTAGTCCCAGCCTTTTCAAATAAGTCAATCTCTCTCATTTTCCTTCCTCATTCCCCACAACTCAGCTCTTTACAGATGGCCATTTGTAGTAACTAGACCCACTGGTAGTATTTGGATTTTTAGACGGGCACCATGAATGGTGGTGTCTAGCTTACTCAGGCTCCATGTTACTATCTTAAGAATGGATTGTTGGAGTGTACTATCATAGACCTGAGGGAGATGTTTTATGGACTGGGGGAGTTGTAGCAAAAGTGGAACCAGGAAGTTGAATCTGAAACAGCTTATAAAACTTGGTGACTGATACGTACAAAATAAATCAGATTCTCAGGTGATTGTGACTCAGATCACTGAAGGGTGACAGTACCCCAGACAATGATGATTGGAGGAGGTGGGGAAATTTTCCAGGAACATGGTGGGTTTTCTTTTGACTGTGGGCCCCTGATATCTCAAAGAAACTCTGAGATGGAGAATTTAATACAGGAGACTTATTTATGAGTTCTTATAGGAGTGGATTCTCTGGGGGCCTGAGGAAGGGAGAGCTGGGAAAAGGGAAAACTGGTCTAGCATTGCATCCAACATGGAAACAAGAGGCCCCACCTTTCCATGCCTGCATCAGCCAGGCATTACTGTGGGCTCTGGGCATTGCTGTGACCTTGACACTGCAGTTCTACTGTAAGGAGAGCTACTTCCTGTATGGACACAGCTATGGGCAGTAGCAGATAGTCTTCCAAGCAGCAAGGCAAGTGTGGATTGGATGGCAGCCCAGAAGAAGGAATCAACAGGAACACTGGAGCACCTACCACACAGGTAAGTGGTGGGTCTTACAGGCAGTTTGCATTTGGATCTGAAGGAAAGAGAGTATTATGGGCTTTCTGGGTTAGAGAGGTGAGCTTAGCATTTACTGTTGGCCAAATAGACAAGAGCATCTTTGAAGATAGGTAAGTCAGGGGTGTGATAAAATGGGAAAAGAAGAAGGGGTAGACCAGAGACCTGGGCATTCTCAAAATATAATGAATAAAGTGAAGAAAAGGAGCCCAGGACAAGATGGAGAAAGAGGATTGTTGTTAAAGGAGACTGATCTTGGAAGACAGAAGAGGAAAGCACATCCAATGTCTGGTGTTGCAGGTTAGCCTTGGAATTGAAAAGCCCAAGATTTAGTGACCAAGAGCTGAGGTGCGATTTGAGAGAGAACAGTCTCTGTAGTACTCTGGTAGCAGAAGCCAGATGCTCCAAGGCAGAGAACATTAGGCCCCAGTGAGTGCAGATTTTCCTATCAGTGGCTGTGGCTGTTTCAAGAAGGCAATGGAAAGCTATAGAAGAAGTGGATGGCCATCAGCTTCATTTTATTTTATTTTGAGAAGGGATTGATTGGAGCATATCTGGGTGCTGATGAAGAGGAGGAGTAGCCAGGTAGCTGACTGACACATTAAAAGCAGATAAGTGAGCTAGGGAGCCTGAAGAGATTGAAAGGGGGTGAATTTACAACACAAAAGAGATGTGAAGCCTCCGAGCATTTGATTGTTTAACTGGAAGGACACCTGAATTGGCAGACAAAACAATACTTTGGAGAAAAGGCTAATAGACAGTGGGTATGTCAACAGATGGAGTTTGATTTAAATTCTTCTTAATGCTGAAAAACACCCCCTCTTGTACAAACTCTCTGAAACCATTGGTAAATATTTATTTAGAAATAAATTAAACACTTAGCTTAAAGGGCAAAAATGAGAAATACAGCCAGGAGTCACTTCCAAGTCTTCTCTGGAACTAGAATAATTCAGATCATTTTAACCAGTACATAGCACTAGCATGTGAAAAGAAAGAATAAACATACTATGGGACACAGTGAAAGTAGGTTAAAAGAAGACTTTCTGACTTTAACTGTTTACACCTATCTGCCTGCTTCTCTCTACAAAGCAGGCTACACACTCTTCATTAGCATTTTCACTGATCACCTTTACCATTGATATGCAAACATCAGCTACCAGCTTCTCTCTGCTTTCTTTCCCTCTTTCAGATCTAAAAAGAAAAACTTTAAAACACAGTTTAAACTTTCCACTCGTGGGTTCTTACCACCATCCCCAGCCTTCTCAACCAAAATACCAAACCAATGCAAGACTATCAGTGCAGACTAATTTATTTCTAGCAAAGTGACTTTCTAATTACTACAAAAGAAAACAGGTAAGACTCAGATTACCTTAACATTCTTCAAAACCTTTCTCAGCATTGTCCAAAGCCCTTTCCCTAGATTGCCCAAATATCCTCAGTCTCTCAGTCCTGATCATCTCACCAATGTCCAGACAGAGTACATCTCCAGATGCTTGAAGACATGTTCCTTTGGCTTCTCCCTTGACTTGCTCCTCCTTGTCTTCCATGTTGTGTTCTCCTTGTCACCTTCAGGTAGCAGGAACTCCATGGTGCCAAACCAGCAAAGTTCACTTTCTTCTCAGGCCTAACTTTTGCACGGCCTCTCGCAGACAAAAGTTAAACTCAGCAAAACAAACTCCAACACAGAGTTCAAATCTGCAAACTCCTTAACTGCATTCAGCACACATGCTGCCAGTCTGGGTCAGCCAAGGGTTGCAGGCCCCCGGTGGCCACATGGCCAACCTCACATGGCTCACATCTTTACAAGATGGCCGATTCCCATCTCTCCTCCACTGAACCTCTCTCTCTATCCAGTCTCCATATTCGAATCCCAATCCTGAATCGAATCCTGAATCAAATCCTTCTCTTTGTTTGCACACCCTTTATATACCCTGATTTCCCGCCTTCCAGGAAACCTGTTTCACCTTGACTATTTCACTTCTTTCTCCCCCTGCATCTCCTTGAAAGGAAATTCCAACTAAGGTCATTCTCCCATTTTAGCATTCCTGTCCTTGAAATCTGCAATCTTAAACAGGAGACAATGGGGGGGGGGGCATACCCTATCAACAGAACCAATCTTCCTTTATTGAGGCATTTCAGGAAAAAATAATTTCTTCTGCATAGTAATTTTTCTTCTCAAAACCATTGTTGCTTGTGTTTGAAAATAAATCTATGCAGCTAGCAAGTGCTTACCTTTCCTGGCTTTCAATTTCCTCATCTTTAGACTGCTTGATGATCACAGGGCCCTTTTGAGTTCTCATGCTCTAGATTTAAAAGATGAGATCTGGGAGAGGTGACCTAGAAAAAAGAGTTGACAGAAATTGTCCCCAGTTGTCATTCTCTGATTGAAAATATTGAATGAGGTTTCAAGAAGTTAAGTGACTTGCCAAAGTCCCACAGATAAACAGTGAGCAATAAAATGAGGACTGAGCCGAGTCCCCCCCCCCACCCTTACCATCATAATTATTCTCAAGGTGCTGAGCAAACCCCTGGGAAAGATGGGATACCCAGAGTTATAACATAGAAGTGACTATCTGTCAGAAGCCATTCATTTGTGGGGTGCTCAGGATTTCAAACATTTTTTATATTGAAATAAAAAATGACTTATTGGAGAACAGACTACAAGTAAAATGAACAGACTACAAGTAAAAATGAAGCTTCAAAAGAATTTCATAGTTTGTGAAATGCCATGTAATGAGTATTTTCTAATAGCTTCTAGAGTTATTCACTTGCATCTGGGTATTTTTCTGTAATCTCTCTTTTTTTTTTTTCTGGCTACAAACCCACAGTCAAAGGACCTATAATTCTTCTCCCCTGTGAGTGCAAAGAATTTTGTGCAAAAGCTTGCAATTATTTTCAATCCAAGTGCAATACCTCTATTTCCAAAGAAAACTAAGATGTTGAGGAATAAAAAGTGTGCAAGGTGAGTCTATTTCATCCAGGAAGACCATAAATCAGCAGACTTATGCCTAATACACACACTGAAAATCAGAACCTTGGACAGTGTCCAGTGCCCTGACTGAAATGAACATGTGTGTACAGAGGGAAACAGATGGACTTTTTTATGAGACCCATTAGCATTAGCAGAGAAGGTGAAATATAGTTGTTGTCTGAGACAGACTATGACAGAGCACAGCGATGTTCCTTCCCCTTCACAGCTTATCTCTGTGATGAGACAGGATCAGTGTAGGTCCTCCTGCAAGAAAGCCAGCACAACTCCTCAGGTGCTGGAGGAGAGCAGTACACATTTGTATTTATGTATTTTCATCTCATCCTCTTAACTTTTTGTGTGTTTTCTAAAGTGACACTATATTTCAGGAAACAGATGAAAAGTACATCGGTTAGGATCTGACTTACACTGATGCAATTAATGGGATCCATTATTAAAAAAAAACAACACTGGAATTGACTCTGGTAGACGTTTCCCTACTTTGACAGTAAGTTTGTGGAGTTGCAGTCTTTGGTACAATACTCATGGTTAAGTTCAAAGCTGTTGGATTCCGAACCATTCTGAATTGGTTTCTTATTTCAGCAAAGAGCTGGAAAAATGATAAAGAGTGTCTCTCAAAATTATTTATTTCATGCTGTTGACATGTTAGATTGCTCAAGCATGGACATTTCTACATCAGGTCCTTAAAAAAAAAAAAACACCATTTGATCAGAATGCTACTGTGACAGAAACTGTATCTTAGGAATGTCAGTGCTTTTATAATCAGGTCACAGAGAAATAAGAGAAGAAGTCAAGGGAAATGGACAGTTGGACAAAGATGTCTGACTCATGAAAAGTCCATTTCCTTACCAGGAGCACATAGAATTTGCCTAGTGCCTTCCTGTTTAGCATTCTTAATTTCTAATCTAATCAGGAACTATTTATCTATTTTAGCTATTTAACAGATGATTGCTTTTTTCATATGACAGAATATTGCCTATCCAACAGTTAGTGGTTAATCTACACAAGCATCCTATTAAATAGATGGGGTCTGAGTAGAGCTCTGCATGGAAGGAGTGGGAGCTGAGTCTTAGGGAATACAGGATCTCATTTCAAGGTAGGTCCTGAGAGTCCTTGGTCAGGGTGTTTTCTAGTGAATTGCAATGCAGGGAAGGAGCAGTAGAGTGTAGAGATAAAGAAAGGGCTCTCTGTTGAGACAGGAAAGGAAAGATGGCTCTTACCTGTAGCCCATCCCCTCTCTTCCTTTCTTCTTCTCATCATCTTCCTTTTGATAGGGAAATAAAACACTCTAGTTTAAAGAGATTGAGAACAATGCTAAGATTTTTATCCAATCCAATTATAACCCACAGCAAACTTGGAGGGACTACTACTTCTTAAGACACAAAGACAGAAAAAGGGAAGCTGTTGTTGAGGAGATTGGGTGAAAAGAAGCCTGTAATTTAGCTGAAGAGATTATGTAAAAATGAGGGAGGGACTTCTTACCTTTCTTGACAACTGATAACTGCCTCTCCTGCCTTCTGTTGTGTCTGAGCCCTCAGCCAGAAAGTGGCTATGGAAGGATATCCTAGAGGGATCTTTGACCTTAGAGAGATTAATATGAGTTTGGGAAACAAAATATAAACCTATAAATTGGATAGAAAACAAACAAAGTCAAAATAGAGTAGTGGACATTGAAGAGGAGTAAGTTTGGGATTAAAATCCACAGCTCACATGGTGCCACTGTGCTATGTAGTAGTCAGATCCTAGGCATGAAATCCGTTGCTCCCTGAGTCCCAGTAACTCTTTAGGTTAAAGGAACAGAATAAATTGGACTCTCCAGATTCTATTTTAGTTCCAGATTTCATGGTTTATTA
This sequence comes from Uropsilus gracilis, assembly GCA_004024945.1. Taxonomy (NCBI): domain Eukaryota; kingdom Metazoa; phylum Chordata; class Mammalia; order Eulipotyphla; family Talpidae; genus Uropsilus; species Uropsilus gracilis. The sequence continues at coordinate 47,966 of PVHY01006404.1, read as the reverse complement.
TTTGATAAGCCTAATCTGTAGTCCATGTGAAAGCATTGCGAAAATGCCAGGGTGGATTTGATCTTAGTAGGTTTGTAGCGTGCTGTTTCGTTTCACATTCCTATCTTGTATGTGTGGAAATGACTCTGTAAAGAAGACCTAGAGGGCTGTTTGACTTGGTAATACCTTAGCATCTGAGGGTATATGGACTTTCAAAAACTTGGGGTGGCATTGTGCTACGTGACTGAATTTTTACCCATTCTGTGCAAAATGAAGAAATTAAAAAAATATTAAAACTAAATAGTAATATCTTGATTACTAGCATTAGTGTTAAAATATTCTTTCTGTTGTAAAATGGAACTGACAGTAATAAACACACAATACACATTATTCTTTCCTAGAGAATAGAAGAGGCATATTTGCCAGCCCAATTCAGATTATTGACCCTCTTTCTCAGAGCTCACTGACAACTCCCTCTTGAATGACTTCACTATCTTTTCATGGACATAACACTCATCCTGATGTACTAACTTCCTCAGGCTTCTGTAATAAAAGTAGCAGAGACTGTATAGAAATAGAGATCCTGGCAGGTCTGGGGGACAGAAGTCTGAGATCAAGATATCTGCAATATCTTGCTTTCTTTGAAGACCTGGGGGGAGGATCCTTCCTCTTGGTCTGTCTGGTGGTTGCTATGAGTCTTTGACTGTGGCAGCATCTCTGGAGCTCAGCATTCCTTTCACTTTGCATCTTCCCCCTGTGTATGTCTCTCACTGACCTTCTCCCCGTTATGTCTATATTTTACTCTTTAAGGACAACAGGTCATGGATTATGCTCCCCAGTCATTCTCTACTCTGTCAAAGACCCTAATGCCAAGTAGGCTTATATTCTGAAGGTCTGGGTTATGGGTCTGGAGGTCACTGTTCGGCGTGGTACATGTGAATCAAATGTATTTTATCCATTCATTGTCATTGTCTACTTTCCCTAAGGCCTCATCCTCCAACCACTTTATCCCATCCTTCTGACTGTTTGCCTCTGTGCTTACTTAAATAAGGGTACTCAATTTCTATTTCTAAATCTGACATTCTCTAAATATAGCAAGATTGAAAGAAAACACTATTTGGCCAAAGAATAGTAATATAATTCAGGTTGATCAGAGAAAAGAACAATATCTATCTTGTCAAATTGTATTAGTGGAACAAATTGGGAAAATACATGGAAAGTATATACCTTTTTTATTTCAAGAAAAATTGAAAAGAAAATAAAGATACCTTGTGCTCTGATAATTCCTTTTCTAATAATTGAGTCTTAGGAGAATAGTCAGAAAAGTGAAAATAATTTGTGTGCACAGCTGTTCCATAGGGAATTGTTTTCAATAACCAAGAATTGAAAAAAAACAACAAAAAATTGTCCATGGTGGGAAATGTTCAAATAAATTGGAGTACATATATACCTGCACCTAGTAACATTTATGGCTATGAAATTATTGACATTGGAAAAACAATAAAATCTCTAAAAAAAACCTAGAGTTAAAAAATTGCATGAAATATTGGGAAATGATGACAATTATTTAAAGTAGTGGTACTCTGCTGGGAGCCTTTAGTCCCTCAGACACATTTGTGATGTCTGAGGATAATTTTGGTCTTTACATCTGGGGGAGGGGAGGGAACAGGAGACATGCTTCTGGAGTCTAACAGATAATCCTCAGGGGTACAGATCAACACCCCCTAATGCATACTACTCCCCACAAACAAAATGGCCCAGTACCAAGTGTCAGTGTGGCGATGGTTGAGAACCCTTGTGATGGTTGAGAACCCTTGCCTGAAACAGAAGTGCTTCAGCTCTCTAGGTCTGTCTCCCTTTAAAATAGAAACAGTTATATCCACTCATAGGGCTGTGGTGAGAACTGTTACTTACTATCAGTAAAGCTGTGGCTGGAACATTGTTTATCACTCCATAACTATTAACTCCTGCTAGCTAATGTCTATGCCATAGTTCAAAGAATGAGAAACTCTCCCAGATTAGTACAGTGATAATATTAGTCAGCCAGGAAGACCAGGGACGAAACATACCAGGGAGAATCTTGGGGTGTCTTAGCAAGAGGTATTGGGAAAGATGGATGGATGGATGGATGGATGGATGGATGGATGGATGGATGGATGGATGGATGGATGGATGGATGGATGGGTAGGTGGATGGATGGATGGATGGTTGGATGGATGGATGGGTGGATGGAAGTGGGTTGAATGACTTGTGGGAGGGTTGAAGGAATTAAGGTGTGCTCTCCCTATTGGAAACTGTTGAAAGCAGGGCCAGGTCTGTGACTGGGATACTACAATTCTCCTACAGGAGGATGGACTGGAGTGAGGACAAAGCTGTAATTGGTAAGGAAGAGGCAGTTACAGGTCCTGGTGAAGGGGACTGTTTGCTATTTCATGGGCAGCACAGTGACCTTGTGATCTTCTATATTTAGAAGAATCTAGGATGTGGCTTAGTTTTGTCTTATTTTATCCTGGTTTCAGAATAACGTGGTCTGACACTGGTGGTTTGTATCCAACAGGAGAATAGCATGGGTAGCTGCGAGTGTCCACCTAGCTTCCACATGGTGTTGGAGGTTCCCCTTCCTTTCTTTCTCTTAATTTTGTTAATACTTTATAGAAATATTTTCTAATTTTTCTTCTTTGGAATTGTACCACTATTGTAATTAGAATGAATGCATGTTAATTACACAATACTCTCAGACATGCTGATGGAGAAATATATCTATTCTGCCATCTTAAAGAAGGAAATTTCTTTCTTATCTAGAAAACCAGCATAAAGATAATGGGGCTTTTGTGAATAATTTGCACTCTTTCTAATATAATTTCCTAACCTTAGTTTAGAAAAAAAAGGACTATTGCTATTGTATTCATGCCTATCCCCTAAGTGGCACTCTTTATTTAATATAGAATTTGTACAGAAAAGTTCGTTGTGATGATGACTTTTTAAATGAATTACACATACAGAAATTGAGTTGCTTCTTCAAAGGAGGATATCAAGTTTCAGTGGCATTATGTATCAATCAATTGAATCTTGATTTATAGAAAGCAAAATGTGGTTTGTCTTTATTCCTTTTAAAGAAAAGAAGAAAACATAAGCCACAGGTGGAAGAAAATCGATTGTCTTCTGGGTCTTTCACTCAATAACAAGCAAAGAAAACATTGAAAAATTGGATTTTCTCTCTTTCAAATTTTCCAGTAAAACGTTCAAGCCAAAATAAATTAAATTAAGCATATTTTATGCAACAACCAAAAGCAAGAATTTCAAGGACATTTTCAAAATACATATGCGTTCTCTTTATATTATTCTGAGTTCTTTTTGAGATTGGATCGGGAGGTCTATGGGACATTGGGTATAATTTTCATTACTTTTAAATATTTAATTTTTAAATTTCACATTATTTCTTCATCATAATACTTTGAAACAATACAAAGGGGGCAGGGAAATGGACAGTAAAATCTTTTCCTTTTCTTTTTATAATCTCAGAGTAATAACCTCCCAATTTTAATCCTATTCTGAATTTATTACAGAATTCACTAAATTCTTTTCTGTTTAATAGGTGGGATGCATTTGGCCTTTCATACTTGGGTTATTGCTCTTCAGTTTTCTGTGATAAGATACTCTGTCTCCATTTCCCTTTTCTCCCTGGGGGGCCCTAGTACCTAGGACTGTGTGTATTTCTCAGAGGCTTACTTAAAGAAAGGAATCTTCCACAGAGCTGCAGGGATTCCTTATTTTGGTGAATGCCTTGCAATAAACCTATTGATTCAGATATGGTACATTTTTTTATTCTCTCCTTCTGTCTCCACTATCATTTCACAAAGACTTGGCAAGGCAACCTCATCATTCCTCATGCCTCTGCCCTTTGCATCTGCCTCTCCTCTCTGCCATTTATGTGTCACAGTTGGCCTCAACTCTTAAAGTAGGAGCTCTGAAATACTTCATTCACTAATCTCTCCTCCATCTACCCCAAACGCCCAGCTGGATTTCCAAAACAGTACCATAACCATAACTTCTTCTCTTCACATTTAATGACTTCATTTTCTTCTTAGAGGGTAAGAGATCCTGCAGTCCGGGCCTCCTAGCAGTGCTCACAGCTCTCTGCTCTTCTCTGTGTGTGCTCAACCGCTGTTTTCCAGACCCCAGCTCACTGCTCCATAAACTTTGCTGAGGTAACCATTCATCAGTATGTAGTTTTTGACAGCTTGTACCATCACCACTCATTTTTTGTATTTACTTTCACACTTGTATTGACACATTGTGCTCCTTCTTCTGACTTTTCTCCTTTCTCCTTCAGGAAAAATCTATTTGTCCTTTAAGACCCACAGCTCCCTCTGCAAAATGCCAGTATCCTGAGGCTAGACTTGCTCTTTCTATTCATACTGATAACATGCTGCTTACATCCTTGTCTTGTATTCTCATGTATTTTGAGGATGTGTGGTAGATATGTCTTCTTATGCTTTTTGCATGTCCCCATCCCTCTTACTAAGGGAATTTCTAGAAAGTAAGGGATTCATTCAATCTCTCATTTGCCTTTCTCCATTTCATAACATATAGATGGTATACCTGCAAAGTCCTCTGTATAGCTGAGGTATCTTTGGTGTGAGAAAACCATAACATTGTTTTGAGCTGGTGCTTAGATAATGTAGAGTTCACAGTGAAGGTTAGAGATGAATAGACTGAAAGACCTCAGATGTGAGGTAAAAAAAATGTTTGCCTAATCTATTGAGTATAGTGGGAGAGAAGGTGTATTGTCTGTGATTATGTTAAGCCTTCTTGCGAGAAAAGAGGACTAAAGGATCAGGGAGGGGACAGAGAATAAAGGACATGGAAGAGAACAGAACAGAGGAGAAGAAAAGGACAGGACAGTAGAGAAGAGAACTGAGAACAGCAGAGGACAGAACAGAACAGAACAGAGGAGAGAAGGACAGAGAAGAGAGAAGAGAACAGAAGAGAGCAGAAGAGGACAGAAGGGAGCAGCAGGGAGGCTGGAGGCCTCAGAGCTGCCACTGCCATGTGAGGCAGCAGGGCAGGGAAGGAAGTCAGGTGTGGGCTTCCATTCCCAGCCTTGGCTGGTAAGGAGCCCAGGGAAGCATGTTGGAGAAATTTATGATCTGTTTGACCTGTTTTGGAAACGTGGTACTTGAAAACTTGGTTTAATTTTGAAACTACAAAGCTTGGAAGCCTTCTGGAGTAATGAGAAGAGTTTGCTGTGTTGCTATTATCGACATGAGATGTCTGAAGTGCTTGCTGTATTGTTGTATGGAGTGTCTTGGTGATGCCAGGCCACTTTGGTGTTGGAGCTGAAAGAATGCCAGAGTAGTGCCTTTTGGAGAAGAATTGAGGGTGCCACCCTGGTCTTCCTCTTTGGATTTAAATCTACAGCTTTCAGAGAAGGATTGTCAACACCCTCTTAGCTTCTTCTGGCTTGGAGGGAGTATAGCTTTATCTTCTGAAGAAGTGGCAATGCCATCTTATCTCCTTCATTTGACTCAAGTTGGGGCAGCCGCCATTTTTGGCCACACATAGCTGCTAAAGTCATGTGTGCTTTGGACTAGAGACTGGAGTGTGTATAAGATTACTAAAGGGGTTCCCTTGTACCTGCAGTGACTTGTCTCATTTATCTTTCAAGTAAATTTGTTTTTGCCTCCCTCTTAAGGTTTATGTGGTCTTGTTACTGCATGCGGTGGCTGGGAAGAACCTGGTGTGTGACTGGCCTTTAAAGGGCCAGCTGCTCCATTCTGCAAGTTTGGTTATTCTTTTTGCCTGTTTTTCTCACCTGATTTCAATTACACGGGCTAGAGAGGGAGGGTGACAGGACATTGGGTGCAAAGGATACCGTCTGTTCTGAGATGATGCTGGTGTGTCCTGGTTAATGTGAGCAATGCTGGAACACCCCCTTCCTTGCTTCACTGAATTGTCCTCCTGGAAGAAAAGGGAGACCCAGGAATGGAGGCATCTGTGGGAACAGATACATAATGTAGCTTTGCTCTGGGTCATAGCTTTTTCCTAGAGAATACATCCTCTTCTATATTTGTGATATCATTTTGAAAAGAATAGTTTTTTTCTGAATGCTGAATGTAATTTCAGATGCTGGAATTTTTGATCTGAAGGAATCTTTCCAATTCAGAAATGTAGTATGTATCAGGTAGGGTTCCCACTTACAGCTATTGAGAGCTTTATGGTTAAGAATCTCTTTGCCCTCATTACTTGGGATGATTTTCAGGTAAAAGATCCTATTTAAACGGGGGCCATCAGAATAATCCTAATGCCTGACATTTCTATCAAGCCTCATCAAATCTTGTCTTGAAGTTAAGAGTCTATAGGTTCTCATTTTATTTTCCTCTTTTCTTCTCATTATTGCATCCAAGGATGCTGACTTCCTGGATGGATACAATAGCTTAACATTTGCAAATCTTTGCTTGTGGATTACTTTTTATATGCTGATGGAGTATTAGGAAACTGAATAATCATAGGGTATTAAAAACAAGTCACGAGAGGTATAATGACTAAATACCAAAGAAAAGTCCTTTTCTTCTTTCTTAAAGTTTCTTAAAGGTAAAAGCCTTTTAAATTTACTATATACATTGATATTCTGATTTCAGTGGTGGGAGTATAAGATAACAAAAATAAGTAGAAAATAACTATTTTGCTCAAAAATTCTTTAATATCTTAATGGATGATTTTTTTTTCTATTTTTATTGTAGAATCACAAACTCTTCTCTGTGAATAGATTTCAGCCTAAATATATTGGAGGATATCTGCCATTATCATGGCTGAATTTATACATTGATAATACGAGTTACTTCCCTTTTGTTTTAGCATTGTTAATTTCAAGAAGGATTTGGCAACATTATGAATATTTGACTTTCTGACTTGAGTGTTTCAGAGTCCAGGTGGACAAAGCTTACGTTGACCCTTCTTTAGAATCCATAGTGTTCTTTCAGAAGAATAGAAAGGGAGAAGAAAAAACAAGACTTTTATGATTCAAGATGACTGATAAAGTTTTGGCCCTGGAAGAGTGTGAAAAACAAGAAGGAAAGATATAAAAGGAACTTAGAAGAGAAAAAAGGAATGAGTTATTTTTGGAGGAGGATGGGCACCCTGCCATGATGGTCAAGATGGCCTGGGGTCCCTGCCATGATGGTTATGGCCTGAGCCCATGGCCTTTGGCCCAGGCTGGTAAACTCATAGTCCCCAGCATGCATCAGTGGATGGTGTATCCTGCAGGAGTCCAAAGACTCTGGAGATTTGAACTTTGTGTTGGAGCTTGTTTTATCTAGTTTTGTTATTGGGTGAAGGGATAACCCCTTTTAATCTCAGTCAATGAGGGTTCTTCGATCCACAGGCAAGCAGTTACCCAGAGATCAAACTTTCATGATAAGGGTAAGCACAGGGATTTATTTACAAATAGGAAAAGACAGAGTAAAAGAGTCTAATAGTCCATATCCTCAGGAATAGCTCTTAGCTTCTACTTTAGAACTATCTCCTCTCCACTAATCTGATCCTCCTCCAAATTCTCCTCCAAATTCTCCTTCCTTCAGTCCCTGCACCTTTCTCTTTTATCCCCTTTTCTTTGCTCCTCCTCCCATCATGAATCCTGATGATGAAATTTCAGTTCACTCTGGCTTGGGTCAGTTGTGAACCCTTCCCTGGCCTTAGAACACTAGCATAGGGAGTTAAGTTAGCATAATATCATAAAGATATTGAACAAGCCCTACATAAGATTTATAATATCAAGATAAAAGAAGGGATTAACCTTATATCTGGCTTCAGGTCATTCTTAACCTTTATGTCTTCCAGACACAGGTAGTGGTGATGTTTAAGTTTTACCAACAAATAGCACTGCCTATATTGGGGTCCTGGCTTCAGTTTGACTCAAATGCTTTTGGAGAGGCTGTGAAAGAGGCCTGAGAAGATGAATCTAGTGTTGTTTCTGTTTTATCTTGGAGCTTTTCTACTGCCCAAAATTGAGAGGGACTCCAAAAGAAAAGAAAATCACCTCTTGGACCATGTGTTTGGAGGAAGCCGGAAGAGACACCAAAGGAGAGAAAGGAAAATGCCATTTTGGAATACATGATGGTCAAGAGGTGACCAGTGACTAAGAGAACAATTTTGGATATGTGGTGGGGTAACTGGGTTTTTCATGTTTATTTTGTAGCACATGAAATGGGGAAGCCAGGGTTTTTGCATGCTCATTTTGATAGGGTGTGCCCCCCCCCATTGTCTCCTGTTTAAGATTGCAGATTTCAAGGACAGGTATGCTAAAATGGGAGAATGACCTTAGCTGGAATTTCCCTTCAGGGGGATGCAGGGGAGAAAGAAGTGAAATGGTCAAGGTGAAACAGGTTTCCCGGAAGGCGGGAAATCAGGGTATATAAAGGGTGTGCAAACAAAGAGAAGGATTCGATTCAATTCAGATAGGATTCAGATTGGAGATTCGAATATGGAGACTGGATAGAGAGAGGTTCAGTGGAGGAGAGATGGGAATTGGCCATCTTGTAAAGATGTGAGCCATGTGAGCTTGGCCATGTGGCCACCAGGGGCCTGCACCCCTTGGCTGGCTGGCCCAGGCTGGCAGCATGTGTGCTGAATGCAGTTAAGGAGTTTGCAGATTTGAACGCTGTGTTGGA
>PVHY01006404.1:0-39218 GCA_004024945.1 Uropsilus gracilis | reverse complement strand
GGCAGCATGTGTGCTGAATGCAGTTAAGGAGTTTGCAGATTTGAACTCTGTGTTGGAGTTTGTTTTGCTGAGTTTGATTTGTGTCTGAAGAGGCCGTGCAAAAGTTAGGCCTGAGAAGAAAGTGAACTTTGCTGGTTCGGCACCATGGAGTTCCTGCTACTTGAAGGTGACAAGGAGAAGACAACATGGAAGACAAGGAGGAGCAATCAAAGGAATGTGTCTTCAAGCATCTGGAGATGGACTCTGTCTGGACATTGGTGAGATGATCAGGACCGAGAGACTGAGGATTTTGGGGCAATCTGGGAAAGGATTTTGGATAATACTGAGAAAGGTTTTGGACAATGTTGAAGTATTCTGAGTCTTACATGTTTCTTTTGTAATTATTAGGATAATTAGAAATCACCTTGTTAGAAATAAATTAGTCTGCACTGATAGTCTTGCATTAGTTTGGTATTTTGGTTGAGAAGGCTGGGGATGGTGGTAAGAACCCACAAGTGGAAAGTTTAAACTGTTTTCTAAGTTTTTCTGCAGTTTTTTGGAGCTGGGAACTGAGAAGCAGCTGGCTGGCTTTTGCATATCAATGGTAAAGGAAGGTACAGTGTAGAAGCAAAGGAACTGCTTGTAGCCTGCTTCGGAGACAGAAGCAGGTCTGTATGTGTTAAAGTGAAGGTAAAAAGCCCTTCAGGTCACCCACTTTCAATTTTGTAGTACATATTTAGGTAATCACTTTCTTACTTGCATACTTAAAAATAAACAATTTGATCACTTTTAGAGTTTTCTGGCTTTGGGATTACATAGTAAGTAAGGCAGCAGGTGGAGAACCCTGAAGCAGACAGGCAAGAGAGACAGGTTTAAAGAGTAAAAAAATTTTTTCTTTAGTTTGGAAAAGGGCCTTGGGGCAAGAAGCAGGTACCTGAATGACAAAGGTAACTTGTTTGGGGAAGCTTATGGGTTGAAAAAGACCCTTGCTCCTTTTGTATCAGATCAAAAGGTAAAGGTTTTTCTGTGGTTTAGAAAAAGCTGACAAAGGATTTTTTTAGTAAAAAAAAAAAAAAAGAAAGAAAAGAAAAAACCCTGCCCCCCCTAAAACATAAAACCAGCTATACATTCACCAGAAATATTCCAAATCCTTTGTAGTTTTCTTTATTTAATGCCATTTATGCAATTGTTTCTGTATGAGGAATAAAGTTGTGGGATTTTTGTTTTTTACTTGCTTAAAAGCTATTGAAGAAATAAAAGAGGATTCAATTTTGTTGAGCAGGGGCTCCTGGTAGTCAACTAAATAATACATTTTCTTAATTAACATAACAAGTATTGTTTGCATTTTGGCACTGGGTAAATTCCAGGTTAATATTAAGCCTGGCAATATGTTAGCTATTCTTAGCATTTCACTGGGTAAGGTCACTTCAAAATCAGAAAACCTGGGTTCAGGTTTCCTTCTAACTATTCTGTCTGTCCTCCTGAATTTCAATCCCTGTTCTCATTGGCTCCACAGTAAAATAATTCAGGTATCCCATTACTGTGCTACTTCATTGTAGCACTTTTCATACTTTTTACTGTGTAGCACTTTTATTTACAGTTTTTCATATGTTTATTTGAATAACCATTTTCTGCCTGTAGATTTTCTCTAGAATGTAAGTTCCATGAAGTAATGAACAGATCTTTTTGAACTTTAACACCTAGGGTCCTCCCATTGTTAGGGGGCACCAACCCCCACCCCCACCACCCCCAGGTGTCATTGTCTCCTGTTTAAGATTGCAAATTTCAAGGAAGGTATGCTAAAATGTGAGAATGACCTTAGTTGGAATTTCCCTTCAGGGAGATGCAGGGGGGAGGAAGAAGTGAAACAGTTTTTTTTCTTTGTGATGTAATGATTCAGGAGATTCCCTGGAAGGTGGGAAAACAGAATATTTAAAGAGGTTTGAAACAAAGGGAGAGAGAGGAAAAGAGGAAGATGGGAATGAAGATGGAGATTCAGGTTTGGTTATGGCCATTTTGTAAGATGGAGATGTGAACCATGTGAGCTTGTCCATGTGTGGCCAAGGTCTGGTGCTAAATGTGGTTAAGAAGTTTGCAGATTTGAACTCCATGTTGGAGTTAGTTTTGCTGAGTTTGACTTGTGTCTGGAAGAGGCTGTGCAAAAGTTAGGCCTGAGAAGAAAGTGAACTTTGCTGGATCCTATACTATGAAGTTTCTTTTAACTACCCAGAGGACAAGGAGAAGACAGCATGGAAGACAAGGAGAAACAAGGAGAAGCACATCAAAGAAACAGCCAAAGGAAGGTGTCTTTCAGCATCTGGAGATGAACTCTGACTGACTGGACATTGGTGAGATGATCAGGACTGAGAGACTGAGGATTTTTGGGCAATCTGGGAAAGAATTTTGGACATTGTTAAGAAAGGTTTTGGACATTGTTAAAGTAACCTGAGTTTTACTTACGTGTTTCTTTTGTAGTAACTAGGCAATCACTTTGTTAGAAATAAATTAGTCTGCACTGATAGTCTTGCTTTGACTTGGAATTTTGGTTGAGAAGGCTGGGGATGGTGGAAGGAACCCATGAGTTTAAAAGAGGGTAAATTGAGGTAAACCAATATAAAATTTAAACTGTGTTTCTAAGTTTTTCTTTTCTGCAGTTTTTAGAGCTAGAAGCTGAGAAGCAGCTGGCTGACTTTTGCATATCAATGGTAAAGGTGAACAGTGAAAATGCTAATGAACAGTTTGTAGCCTGCTTTCAAGGGAGAGAAGCAGGCATAAGTGTGTCTACTTAAAGTTAAAGGTAAATTGCTATTGGCCTGCTTGTAGCCTGCTTTGAAGAGAGAAGCAGGCATAGGTGTTTAAGGTAAAGGTAAATGCTAAGGAACTGCTTGGAGCCTGCTTTGTAGAGAGAAGCAGGCAGATGTGTTTAAGTCAGAAAGTTTCTTTCCTTTTAACCTGATTTCACCTGATTTCACTTTTAACCTGACTTTGGACATTATCTGTATTTCTATTTTTCAGATAGTTACTATCCAAAGGCATTTTTCCTTGGCAAATTTCATAGCGTAGGGATAACTGCTTAGGACAGATCTGTATCTTGCTTGTGACAAAATAGCATGTATTATTTGTCTCATTTTGAAATCAGGTACATAAGGGGGCAGGGCTCCACTAAATCTCACAAGCTGTTTTAACCAGAGAAGAATTTGCTTTTCAAATCTGTTGCTTGCTCTCTGGGCTCTTTACCTGCCTGTAGCCTGTATCCTCTTGCAATTCCAGAGTTGAACCAAGTTCTTAAAGTGACCAGACTAAAATTTGTTTACGACAAAGTAAGCAAGTAGACCCTGGTTACCTCACCACATGTCCAAAATGGTGCTCCCTCTTTACTCTTGGCACTCTTTTCAGCTTCCTCCAACCCCCCTGGTCCAAGATATGGTGCTTTGCTTCTCTTTCAGCATCAGTACCAACTTCAGGCAATAGAAAATCTTTAAACCAGGTACCAAAAAGGTAGAGATTTCAAACCAAGTTTTTTAGCAACATAGATTTCAAACCAGGTTAGGAGAAACAAGAATCCAGGTCCATCTTCTCAAGACTTGCTCATGGCCTCTCTGAATATAATTGCTTCCCCCAGGCTGGCCTCCAGCTTCCCCCAGGCTGGCCTCATGGCCAACCATAAGCTGCTTCCATTACCTCTGTGTCTTTCCTCCTTCCTTCTCTTCTCCAAGACCACAATGCCTAGTGGGACCATGTCCCACTTCTCATTTCTTCTCGTCCAATTTCCTTGCTCCCAGTCTCTGCCCACCAGCAACAACATGGCACAGTTCCAACCATATGTGTTCCCAAGAAAGGGAGTTCTAGCTCACCCATTCCAGCCTTGTCACCCACTATCAACCCCTACTTCTGCTAACTTTATTAGTTCCTATCAATTTTACGTCAAAGATGTTTGACCTACTCAAGTCTGAAATAGTTGATTATAGGAGATGTTTTTTTTCTGTCAAACTTTAGTAAAATAGAAGTGCCCATTGGACCTTCATAAAATTAAAATATTTAACAGAGTGGTGGGATATAGCCCTGTATTTCAAAATGAGTTTTATTTCCTTGATTTAAATGTCAGGACATCTGGCTTTTCTCCTTGTATTTAATGAATACAAAGCAAACATGCCAACTGGATGGGTTCACAATATTTAGAAAGAGTAATTTTATTTATAAAGTCTCACATTGACTCACATGCACAAAGATGGAGATATTCAAGGTCACTACCATGAGAGACTGGATTCATTATTCAATGCTTTACATTTTTGTTGTCATCCATCATATCTCTATCTCACTACAGGTTGTCAGGGCTAAGATGTACCTTCTAGGTGCTCTTCTCCCACTTCTTCTGCATCCTTATTTTACAAATAAAAAAAAAAAACAACTCTGAGAGGGTTAGTGGTTTCCTAAGGACAAAGTACTGCTAGAAACAGGCTTATATTCAGAAGCCGAGGTCCAAATTCCCCAAATCATCTGAATGCTGTCAGTCTTTCTTTAGTTTCCCCTCCCTTTATTCTTTCTCACTTCAGCTCTGCCACACAGATCTTCTGTGTTGCATGCACAATGGGTCCATTTTTTTCCACAGACCATAGCATTTAGTATTCAGTCTGTCTCAAGTGCTCTGTCTCAAATACTCGCTTGACTCCTGGCTATTTTATCAAATATTAATACCAACACTTATTTTGTTCTATTCATTGTGCCTTCTTCAGTTTCTCACTTATCATCAGAAAGTAAAATGTTTATTCATTTGTTATTTATTTATTTATCATTTGACTCCACCATTGGGTTGTAACCAACCAGCAACAGGAAAAATAGGGATCTTACTTGCTTTTCACTTTTATGTCTAGGAATAGAAGTGAGTGAAATATAAACATCCAGTCAATATTTATTACATGAAAAAATGAGAGAATGAAAGAGTCTCATTGTTATAGTATGGTGCACAGTGATCAAGTACATGGTCTTTGACATAAGATGTGACTGACAGCTTTGTCCCTTCCATGAGGATAGACAGTTTATCCAGTCTAAGATGCAACTCCAAAGGATATGAATAAGTACCTATTTTGAAAGTTTTGTGGATGTTAAAATGATGTGATGTCTATAAAGCATTTGCCCCGAAACCTGTGACATAGTGTCCAATTAAACTTTAACCATTGATATTATTCTGTCAACCATACTAGAGTTATCTGCAGAGATGACTGTCACTGAAAGCTAAATGTGTTAATGATGCCAAGAAATGGTGAAACAGGTTTCAACCATATTCCTATCTCCTCCAAAGAATACCAATTTTGATAATCATCTACTATTAGAGTACCTCTGTGAAAGTCTAGAGTTTAGTAAGAAGTTCCATTGCATTGCTGGAGCAAAATAATTTAAGACTGGAAAGTTTGAAGAGGGTAAGAAGAATAGCTTCACTTTAATCTTGTCACCACTTCATAAGGCAGTGCAGTTTAGAATCAGGGGATAACTTGTTAGTCCAAGATTTCTCCCACTGGAGAAGGAAATCAGACTCTTGCTTCCTAGTCATATGTGATGCTACTTTAGGCTCACTTCCCTTTTGCCCCTTCCAGATATTGAAGTATACTACAGTAAATGGGGGCCGTAGCCAAGGCTCTTGTGATATTAAAAATTGTGGATCCTACAAACCATTCCACAAAAGCTAAAAGGATGGTCCACCAATGACTGTCAGAGATGCTTCACATGTGGATGTCCACTTAACTGGCTCATGAGAACCACCAGTACTCTGCCTGTCTCACCTACACATACCCAACATACCCCCTTGTATATGTCACCAAAGTGTGTGTCTTTGTTGATGGCTTTATAGAAGATCATACTGACAAGACTAGCCTGACTCAGAATTGGGAGAGAGCATTCAGCAACACTAAACATATGTGTTCAGCACTATGGAATGAAAGTAAATGGAATGTTGTCAATACCCAGACGATATATAGTCTTAACCATTCTCCCTGAAGGGAACAGTAATTGTAGAGTAGGCTCATTCATAGAAGAAATGTAAGAAAACATCAGAATTCCTGTGAGTATTAACATCAGTGAGTTCTGCCACAAAGACAGTCAGCAAAGTTTGGAGTAGGTGACTGACTCTTCAGTTGTTAAGATATCAAGGTAGAACATCAAGGCATGTGAAAATTCAAAGGAAATGTGACACCAACAAAGACATGACAATCCATTAACCAACCCCAAATAATTGGGATTTTATGACTTGATAGTGAATTCAAAATAATTGTTTTTAGGAAGCTTAGCTACAACACAGACAGATACACACACACACACACACACACACACACACACGGCATTCAATGAAAGTAGTTTATGCAGAAAATGAGAAGTTTACAAAAGAAAGAAATCATTTAGAAGTACTAAACAATCATTCTGGAACTGAAAAATTTAAGTAACGAGGTTACAGCAATGGAAGAGATTAACAGCATACTTGACCAAAAAAAAAAAAAATGAAGCTAAATACAGATAATTTGAAATTCACTTAAAAAATAAAGAAGAATGAAAAAGAGTGAATAAAGTGTGTGAATTATGGGGTACCCTTAGGAGAAATAGTCTAAATGATTCTGGTGTCCTAAATGGAGAAGGGGGAGGGAAGAAGATCAGAAAACTTATTTTTTAAAAAAATGGCTGAGTTCTTTCAAGATCTGGGGACCTTTGAAAATTTAAGTTCTTGAAGTACATGGGTCCTCCAAAAGTTTTAGCTCAGAAGAATAATCCTCTCCAAATATATCGCATTAAAACAGTCTAAAATCGAAGAAAATATTTAATTGCATAAATATATCTTTATAAATGTACAAAAAATACATATAAGCAGCTCCCACGAGGCTATCAGCAGATTTCTCAGAAAACATAACCCTGCAGGCTATGAGAAACAGTCAGGAAAAATAAACTTGCTAACTAACATGGCTGAGTTACCCTTTAAAAATGAAGGAGAAATCAAGATTTCACTAGGCAATTCCCTAGAAGTTGAGAGAATTTGTTCATCTCAAAAATGCAGATAAATAAGCTGAAAAAAATCAACATCTCTTCATGAAAAAACAAACAAACAAAAAAAGCTCAAAATTGGAGCTAGAAGTAATGCTCCTCAACATAATTTGGGCCACATAAAACACACACACAACTAACAATACTCAGTGGTAAAGGATTTAAAGCTTTTTCCTCTGAAGTCAGGAATAAGACAAAAGTACCTATTCTCCCCTCATAGTCAATATACTATGAAAAATTCTAGTATAAAAATAACCAGGAAAGAGAAACAAAAGGCATCTAAATCGGAAAGGTAAAAATAATCTCTATCTCTATTTCCAGATGACATAATATTGTACACACACACACACACACACACACACACACACACACACACACACACACACACATATATATATATATATATATATATATATATATATATATAAAGATGCCACCAAAATAATTAGAATAAGTTAATTAAGTAGAGTTGTAGGATTAAAAAAAAATCAATATATAAAAATCAGGTATGACTCTGCACTACAGTGCACTATTAAGAAAATAACAAATCAATTCTACTACAACTGTATTGAAAAGAATACAATACCTAAGATTAAAGTTAAATAAGGAGGTAAAGGATCAATACAATGAAAACTGTAAGATTTAATGAAAGTGAAGACACAAATAGATGGAAAAATATTCCATGTTTATCATTCAGAATTATTAATATATAGTGTGTATTTGTCTAAAATCATCTATAGTCCTTACTGAGGTGCTGATATTTTTCACAGAAATAAAAGAAAAATTCCTAAAATTTGTCTGAAACATAAAATCTCCAGACAACCATGGTAATTTTCAGAAAGAAGAATCTACCTCTAGACATCCCACTTCCTAATCAAACTGTGCTACAATAAAATAGACACATTAACCAATGGAACAGTGTTGCAAACACAGAAATATCCCTGAGTATATGGTTAGCTGATATTTGACAAGCCAAGGAAACTCAGTAGAGAAAGATGAAGTCTTCTGGGCTAGGATAAACTGAAGAATAGAATAATGGTGTTGAGAAAACTGGGTTTTAACATGGAAAAGTACAAAATTGATCCCTAACACCACTTTCAAAAATGAACTTGAAAATAATTAAAAGCTTAAATATGAAAAACTTTAATTGCAAAGCTCCCAGTATAAACAGAGTGGAGGAACTCTTTGACATTGGTCATGGCAATGGTTGTTTAGACGAGGTACCAAAACTACAAAGAACTGAAACAAATGGACAAAGAGTTTGCTTTAAACCAAGTCTCTGTACAGCGAGAGAACCAATTAACAAAATGAAAATAATTTATAGTGAGAAGATAATATGTGCAAATCAGATATCTTATAAGGAGCTGATCTTCAAAATATATAAGGAATTTCTACAATTCATTATCAAAGCAAAACAAAACCTTATGAATAAAACAGCAACAGAGCTGGGAACTTGCTGGCTTAATCCAAAAGAGCGTGGAGATCCCCTGACTGTCTTATCATTGCTAGCCCCCTGGACAACCCAACCCAGGATCCTTAAGGAGTCTGTACCTCTCCCCTTGTAGGTGAGTCAGGAACTTGCTGGTGCCAGTGCAAATAAGGAAACTAAAGTACAGACTTAATCACAATCTGGAAAAAAGTCTAATTAACAACATGCTGACCAATACCAGAACCATGGTTGCTCAATATGTAGAACAAGTCCAAAAGCAAAACATAGGAAGGAGAGAAAATGTAAATATGCATGCAAACCCCAGGAAACAATATATAATCACAAAAGAAAGACAATCTTCAGAAACCAAGAAGGATGATATTTAGGAAATGACTTATGTCAGACAAAGATTCAAACTCAACATGATAAAAGCACTTAAATAGATAAAAGAAAAATCAGGGGAAAAAAGAAAGACAACAGAATGATAAAAGCATTTAATGCACTAAGAGAAGAAGTAGAAAAATATAAAAAAGAAAGCATCAGCATAATTATGTTATTCTTATAACATAACTGATGAACTAAAGAACGAGAATGAATCGCTAAAGAAGAAATTGAAAGAGAACCAGGATTTAAGAGGAGCAATAGAGAAGCTCAAAAATGCAAGGAAAAGCCATGGAAGCAGGTTAGATGAAATTAAAAAATGGATCAGCATACTCGAGGATACAGAAATAGAGAGGATGAAGAAAGCAAAAGAGAAAGAAAAAATAAGAAGAGAGAAGAAAACATCAGAGATCTGTCAGATTCCTTAAAGAAAGGATATATGAGTAATCAGAATCGCAGAAGGAGAAGAGAGTGACATGGGAACTGAAAGATTTTTTAATGCAATAATAGAGGAGAACTTCCTAAATATGAGGAAAGAAATGAAAATAGACATACAGGAAACAAAAAGGACACCAAACTACTTTAATGAAAGAAAAGCTACAGTAAGACACATCATTGTAAAACTTCCAAGAACCCAAGATAAGGAAAAAGTAATGAGAATGATTAGAGAGAAGAAACAGATAACCTACAAAAATTCCCATTAGGCTGACCTCAGATTTCTCTGAAGAGGCAATCCAGGCAAGGAGAGAATGGATCCACATCTTCAAAAAACTCCAAGACAAAAAGTTCTAGCCAAGAATACTCTACCCTGCAAAACTATTCTTCCTCTATGAAGGAAAAATTAGAATCTTCTCCGACAGGCAAAGTTTCCAGAAATTTGTTACCACTAAACCCCCACTCCAAGAAATTCTCCAAGGGTCATCAAGATCAAAGCCATCAAATG
Source organism: Uropsilus gracilis (assembly GCA_004024945.1). Lineage (NCBI taxonomy): Eukaryota > Metazoa > Chordata > Mammalia > Eulipotyphla > Talpidae > Uropsilus > Uropsilus gracilis. Next base: position 29,463 of record PVHY01006404.1, on the reverse strand, counting down.
AATATATAGAATGAACAAAACAAGGTACCAAATAAGAACTCAAAATGACCACAAGAAAAACTGTTAGAATATCAAACATCAATAATTACTCTAATTGTCAATGGTCTAAACTCATCAATCAAAAGACAGAGTTGCAGATTGGATCAAAAAACAGAACCCAACATTCTGCTGCCTCCAAGAAAACACATGTGATATCAAAGGATAACTGTAGATTGAAGGTAAAGGGCTAGAAAACAACTTTCCAAGTAAATGGCCCTCAAAAAAGGCAGGGGGTTGCCATTCTTATATCAGACAAAGCAGACTTCAAACTAAAAAAGGTGATAAAGTATAAAGAAGGTCACTATTTAATGGTTAAGGGGTCAATCCACCAAAAAGACATAACAATTATCAACATATATTCACCTAACGAGGGAGCACCAAAATTCATAAGACAACTAGCAGAACTGAAAACAAATAGTGCTGAAAATACATATTTTGTAGGAGACTTTAACACTCCACTCTCACCAAAGGACAGATGGACAAAACAGAAACTACACAAGGACACAAAAACTTTTAAAGAAGAGCTAGGCCAAATGGATCTAATAAATATCTACAAGACACTGAACCCCCAAGGAAAAATATACTTTCTTATCAAATGCACATGTATCATTCTCTAAAATTGATCATATATTAGGCCACAAGACAAACTTGAATAAGTACACAAAGATTAAAATAATACCAACTTTTTTTCTCTGATCATAAAAACATCAGACTAGAAATCAAAAATGACAAGAAAATAAGGAGAGTATACACTACATGGAGACTGAAAAATAGGTTTTTGGAAGACCACTAGGTAAAAGAGGAAATCAAAAAAGAAATTAAAACAGAGACAAATGACAAAAATGACATAACATTTCAAAATGTGTGGGATGCAGCAAAAGCTGTATTAATGGAAAAGTTCATATCAATACAAGCCCAAATAAAAAGGATTGAAAAAACCCAAAGAAATAATCTAATCTCCCAACTCAAGGACCTAGAAAAAGAGAGCAACAAAAAAATTCAAAACCCAGCAGAAAACAGAAAAGAATAAACATAAAAACAGAGATAGATGAAATAGAAACCAAAAAGACCACTGAGAAGATAAACAACACAAAAGCATTTCTTTGAAAAAATAAATAAAATTGATAAATCCTTAGCAAGCCTCACAAAGAAAAGAAGAGAGAAAACTCAAACAGGATCATAAATGAAAAGGGAGATATTACAACAGACACAGCAGAAATCCAAAAGATAGGGACTATAATGAACATCTATATGCAAACAAATAAATACAACAACCTGGAAGAGATGGACAAATTCCTCAAATGATACAGCCATTCAAACTTGAACAAAGAAGAAATAGAGAACTTAAACAGGCCAACTACAAACAGTAAAATTGAGGCAGTCATGAGAACTCTCCATAAAAACAAGTTCAGTTGGTTTCACAAATGAGTTCTACCAAACAAAGAAGAAATAACACCCTTACTATTAAAACTCTTCCAAAAAATTTAGAAAAAAGGAAAACTACCAAATATGTATTATGAAGCAAGCATTACATGAATTAGAAAATGAAACAAAACACAGCATAGAAAGAAAACTAAAGACCAATCTCCCTAATGAACACAGATGCAAAATTTCTAAGCAAAATCTTGGCAAACCTAATCCAACAGTGCTAAAAAGGATTATCTTCCATGACCAAGCAGGATTCAGCCCAGGGGCATAGGAATGCTTCAACATCCAAAAATCAATCTCATCCATCTCATCAACAAAGAAAAGAAAAAAACCAAATGATCATATCAATAGATGCAGAAAAGCATTCAGTAAAGTTCAGCATCCATTCATGATGAAAGCCCTTGAAAAATAGGAATAAAAGAAAGATATCTCAACATAATAGATTCCAACTATGATAAATGCACACCAAGCATCATACTGAATGGGGAAAAACTAAAATCATTTCTGTTAAGATCTGGAACCAGACAAGGATTCCTACTCACACCACTGCTTTTTGACATAGTACTGGAAGTTCTAGTTAGGGCAATAAGGCAAGAGAAAGATATAAAAGTAATACATATAGGGAAAGAAGAATGAAATTATCTTATACACAGATAACATGATACTCTGTGTAAAATACCCCCAAAAAAATCCACAGAAAAACTAATTGAAATAATAAACCAGTTCAGTAACATAGCTGAATACAAAATCAACACACAGAAATTGGTGGTTTTCTTGTATGTAACAAATCAGTCAGAAAAAGAAGAAATTAAAAAAAAAAACAACACTCCATTTACCATTGCTCCATTGAAATTTAAATACCTGGGAATGAATCTAACAAGAGAAGTGAAGAATCTATACAAAATAAACTACAAAACTTTCTTAAAAGAAATAGAAGAAGACATAAAAAATGGAAAGACATTCCCTGCTCATGGATTGGATGAATCAACATTATCAAAATGTTTATTCTACCAAAAGCAATCTACAGATTCAATGCAATTCTAATAAAAATTTCAATGACTTTTTTAGAGATAAACAAAAAATACTGAAATTTATGTGGAACAACAAAGGACCTCAAATATTGAAAATCCTCCTGACCAAAAAAATAGAGAATGGAGATATTACAATCCCAGACTTCAAATTATACAACACAGCCATAATTATTAAAACAGCATGTTACTGCTACAAAACAATCAGACCAGTGGAAAAGAATCAAGTGTCCAGAGATAAAAGCACACATATATGGTCAACTAGTCTTTGACAAAGGGGCAAAAAACATACATTGGAACAAGGACAGCCTCTTCAATAAATGATGCTGGGGAAACTTGACCACAACATGCAAAATTAAATCAAGATAACTCCCTCACACCTTGTACAAAAAACTACTCAAAATGGATAAAAGACTTGGATTTTATGGCCTGAAACCATAAAATACTTAGAGGAAAACCTGGGCAAAACCCTCTGAAGGGTTTGCCCTCTGGGCAAAATTTCTGAGGTCCATTTCAGGACACATCTACAGCTGGCAAAAAAAAAAAAAAAGAAAGAAAACATAAATAGCTAGGACTACATAAAACTAAAAATCTTCTGTACAGCAAAAGAGACAACAGACAAAAAACAAGAAATCTAATCGAGTGGGGGAAAAATTTTGCCCTCCATACAAGTGATAAGGGTCTGATAAAGATACACAAAGAACTCACACATCTTATGAAAACAAAGCAAAAGCCCTGTTAAAGAATGGGGAGAACTAAAAGGACATTTCTCCAAAGAGGAAATACAAATGGTCAGTGGGTATATGAAAAAATGTTCCACATCACTAATAATCAGGGAAATACAAATCAAAACCACACTGAGATACCATCTTACAGCAGTAAGAATGGTCCATAAAACAAAAACAAAAAAAACAAGTGTTGGTGCAACACTTGCAACAACAAGTGTTGGTGCAGATGTGGAAACAAAAGGAACACTCTTAGACTGCTGGTGGGAGTACAAACTGGTCCAGCCACTATGAAAGGCTGTGCAGAGGACCCTCAAACAACCCACCAATCCCACTACTGGGAATCTATCCAAAGGACACATAATCACTAATTGAAAAGGAGACCTGTATGCGTATGTTTATTGCAGCACTGTTCACAATTGCCAAGCTATGGAAACAACCCAAATGCCCCCAAACTGTCAAATGGCTGAAAAGGATTTGATATAATTATACAAGGGAGTATTATGATTAATCAAAGAAGACAACCTTATGTCATTTGCAACATGGATGGAGCTAGAAGGAATCACGTTAGCAGAAATAAGCCAGTGAGAAAAAGAGAAATTTGGGAAGATCTCACTTATATGAGGGATTTAGGAAAAAACAAACAAACAAGTAGATAGGAAAAATTTTAAACTGTCAACAGAACTGAACCATAGAGCAAGAGAAGGGGAGGAGGGAGAAAACAAAGGAGGGGTAGGGTACAAAAAATTAAGATGGTTAAGGAGATGGGAGAACCTCAAGGTAGACAATAATGTAATGTGTGTGTTTGTGTGTGTGTGCAAGCAATAAAAGTAAATAAACTGAAATAAAAAAGAAAGAAAATGGCAACAAGATTTGAATGGAAATTTTCCCAAAGAAATCTATCTACAGATGTCTGATAGGTGCATGAAAGGGAACATCAGTAATAATCAGAGCAAAGTAAAGCCAAACTAAAATGAAATGCACATTATACTTGGGTTCATTTTTGTCAAAGAGACAAGTGGTAACAAGTAGTGAGAATCTAAAGGAAAGGAAAACCTTGTGTGCTACTGGGAATTGAAATTGGTGTTTTTTCAAAAAAGCTATTGTACAAAACTATGTGTCAGTTCCTCAGGAATTTAATGATGGGATTACTATTCTGTGCCTGCATACTTGGCTTTAAGATCCTTGCAGATTTTAATTCCTCCTGTTAGTTCTGTGAATTAATACCTTTTGGGCAAGTGATTTTGTGCTTAAATCAATCAGATTTGGTTACTATAAGCTTGTAGTAAAAAATCCTGACCAACACAAAATGTTCATTCAGTATCAACTAGAATTACAGTCTCAATGATAGGCAAAGAGTTTGCTAGATAATCAAAAATATAGATCCTACTTCTGGGTATTTATTTCTGGGAAAGACGAACAGACTCAGAAATATCTACATTCCCATGTGTATTTCAAGGTAATTCACAATAGTTAAGTCATAGAAAGAACCTGTTTACTAGCAGATACAAATATAAAGATGTGATATTCATATGTAATCAAATATTATTTAATTGAAAAAAAGGAGTTCCTGTTATTTCTAACAGCATACATGAATGTTATGGGGTTTTTCTAAGTTAAAGAAAAGCAAATGCTATATGGCCAAACCTGTATGTGAAATCTTAAAAAGTCACACACAGAAACAAAGAAGACATGAGTGGATACTTGACTTGGGCAGGGGTGGGGTGGGCAAGAAAAATGGGGAGATACTAGTACAAGTGTTTCCAGTTATAAGATTTGGGTTTAACATCCTGGAATAATTATAGTTAACAATACCATACTGCATACTTGAAAGCTGCAAAGAGAGTAACCCTTATACCTTTTCACCACATATACATAGACACAAACACGATAAAGCTCATTGAGTGAAGGCAACTGGATATGACTCCATCTATGCGAAAATTTTACATAAATAGTGCAAGTTAAGAATGAACTCAAAAAGAATGGCAATTTGCTTGAAACTAGGAGAGACTCCAGAAAGGTAGGATATAGCCACTTGACTAGCATTGTCTTCTATTTATTTTTATCTGTCCTATGATAGCTTTCAAGACTCAAATTCCAGTGAGCATGTTTTTGATTGACTAAAGTCTATTGGGAGTGAATGCTCTTGATTCTAATCATTCCAAAGTGGATCATCTTGATTCCAGAATTCTACTAAGTTTCCATCAAAAGGCACTCTGGGTTCCCAAACCAAATAATTAATTCATGAAATCTGCAGGACTCAGAAGCCCAGGAAATCAGCAGCTGCCTCAGTAAAAGTACTGGGTATATGTGATTTTGGAGAGCAGCTGAAGATTTTTTCCCTAGGTGAGCAGCAACTCTTGGCAATGGCCTGGTTTACTTGGTAGCAAAATCACATCCCTACAGTGGTTGGTGAGAAAGTTCTTTAATGATTTTTTTTTTCCCATGGCACCGAATTATGCAGGACAAGAGTTCCCCCAAATCAATACTCAAGCACATTTAATGTACAGCTCATTGACAAACTGAATAACTCAAGAAAATGTAAAACATGTGCTTCCTACTTGGAACAACTTAAAGGAATATGTTGTTTTGTAAAAGAGAAACTCCTAAGAATTGGATTGTTTTGTGGTTAATATTGAGTACTGTCATGAAAATGTTTGGTATTTTGAACTGCTTAAGGCCTGAACCTTATTCCAAGCATTGCTCTGGTCAAAAGTGGATGACGCTGTCTTTCTCCCTTGTGCAAAGTAGAAATGCTGGCCTCTTGCTTTCCCCTCGCGCTCATCTTTGAGTAGGTATCTTGCCTGCAATCTAAATCAATTGTACACGGAATAGGCCTGGACTATGAGCCAATGGCATGATGAAACTGGATTCAGGTTCTGTGTAGGAGCAGAATTCAATGTGCAATAGGGTTCTTAGAACAGCCACATGTGTTCCCTGTGCAAGCTGCCTCATCTAATGCTTGAGGACACTGGCAGTGTTTCATCGCTGCAACTGTCCTCACAGCAACATCCCATGCAGAGCAGACTGTAACTCTTCCTGTTAGTTTTGTGAACTAGTACCTTTTGGCCAAATCATTTTTGTACTTAAATCAATCAGTTTTAGTCTCTAGTGTTTGCAATAAGGCATACTGACAACTTAAGATCTGTTTTCAATCTATCAACTGGAATAGACATCTCAATGATAGGCAACAAGTTTGCTAGATAGTCCAAGTGGAGGTTACAACTCAGGAAACAGTCTGACAGATTTTACTGTGAGAAGAATTCCAACAATCATAAGTGTGATTTTATTTATAGATGCAGGGACAGTTGATATAAAAAGTGTAATTATTCTTGACAGGGGGCTTTTGGCACTAAAGGTAGGTTGGAATATCCTAAAGGTAGGTTGATTCACTATATGTGTAGAGAAAGACAATAGTGGGATTTAATCTCTTCCTTTTTAAATAGTTCCTTGTTGATTTGTACAGGTTGGGCACCCAATATTAAATTTTCTTGATTTGGCTTCTTGGTCATTAGTGAGGATTAAAAAGATTGACTTCATTGCAGGCAGCAGATTTTGCATTGCTTTTTCACACACTTCAAGTCCATGCAGATGGCTGTGCATTCTTGTCAGCTACAGTGTATGTATGGGGAGAGGTCATTCCTAGTACATTTTGCAGTGTGTTCACACATGCTTTAGATTACTTTTATTTATTTTTCACTATACCCTAGTGATTTTGTTTATGATTCATTTTCTCATGAATTAGCCTTTATATTTAATCCATTTATTCAAAATGTGTTTGTTGCAAGGCCAGTCCTTGCCAGACATAATTCCTCGGGCTGGGCTATAGTGATTACTATCCTTGGGAAACTATACTATCACTGAAACAGACTGATGCTGAACAACTAAGTATATGGGATCCTCTCTGTCAGCAATGCATGCTATAAAAGTAACATAAAATAATGAGATAGAGAGTGGGGGCTCAGTGAGGAGCATGCTTGGTTTTACCTGCACCTTAAGGAAGGATCCAGAAAAGGATTCTGGTCAAGGGCACCCCTGGCAAGGGAATGAAAAGTACAAACTAGTATGAGAGAAAGAGGGAACAACTTTAGGTCTTAGCTAAGGTCTAAGAAATGTTGGTGTCATAAGTTTGGATCTAGGCAATGTCTAATCAAAATCTACTTTCTCAAAACTGTCATTTGGAAAGTAAAGAGATGTAGTTAGGCTGCCAAAGGGTTAAAGTGATTTGTACTACAGGGAGCAGTAGGGTATATGATGAAGAAAGGCCTTAAATTGTAAAAGAAGAGGTGGGAGAACAGATAGGAAAAATGTAGACTGGGATGAATTTTTGGAGGGTGATCTTTGGGGTGTCTGCAGATACTGGTAGGTTACTGAGGCAGTAAGACTTGGGAAAGTTGACTATGCAGGGTATTGGGTCAAGGGTGACAAAAAAGATTCTGTGTTGGCCCTAAAGGGAGCTTTAATAGTGAAGATTGACTTAACCAACATCTGACTATACATGTGATAGGGTTTTATTCCACTCTATTCAAAGGAATCCATACTAGTTTAGGCCGTCAGGGAGGATGCTCCAAGGAGGTGGCATCTGACTGCTGAAATTGGAGAAGGAAGATGAATATAAACAGATGAAAGTTGAGGCTAACATGTTTTCTGCCTTACCCTTAGCCCCATAGCTTGTTAATGCCCAATGAAGCTTTTCTGTGCTCAGGGTGCAGAGTTTTTCCTTTGCACTGTATGAGGGGAACTACCTCTGCTCACACATCTCTGGCACCTACACATACTCAAGGGCTGCATCCTCTATTGCCTTCCTGATCTGAAGGGTGTTTTCTACAGGCAAAACACTGGTTGCTAATGACATTCTTGGTGCTGTGATACTTAGATCACTTTATCAATCAAATGTGACATTTGGTGGCAGCTCGGCCACCTGTCTCTTTCCATCAGTGTCAGAGTATTTCACTGTAGGCCACAGGTGCCAGCTGTCAGGCTGAAATAAGCAGGGCCTGCCTTAGGATAAGTGTACTTAGGGAATCATTCAGATTGAATTTCTCATCTGACAGCCCCTTCTTAGTTTGGGATTCAGAAAAGAAAAATAAACAAATTATAGATGAGTAAACAAGCAAGTGGCTGTTTATGAGGTGTCGGGCTGGTTCTGGCTGGGACCTCATTAATCAAGCTGCATTTTTCTCTTCCACTGGCTAGGGTGCCACATGTGGGCTATTGAAATATGCATGAATGGCATAGGCATGCCCTTAATTGGGCCAGTGACCAATGTGCTGGTACTGTGGCGGTGATCTCCCCTATGGTAGCAGCTATTCCCACTGGAGCTCTTTTGTTTTGGGAGTTTGGAAGAATGAAACAAGGAAGGGATAGAACAGTCCTTTCTTTCCCAAGCAGAATATTAGGTACTTTGAAGGTCTATTTTTACTTTATCCTGCTAATCTACTTGTCAAGTGGACACCATTATTTTCATTTCACAGACTAGACAACTGTCATACTATAAGTTGAAGTCATTTGTCTAAGAATCTAACTAGAAAGTCTCAAAGTTGGGACTTAAGCTTCAAACCCTGTATTTTCCCCCATCATCACCATAGCTCAGGACCCACAGTGTCAGTCTCAGGGCTGCATCATCACCATCACCCAGCTGACACTGCCCTACCTCACAGCCACTGTATCAATGAAGTGTTACCATTAGCAGACCCAAAAACATTCCATGTCCCATATCAAAAAGAATTTAAGGACTTTTTAAAATTTATTTTCATTATTTTTTTCTCTTTCATAGAGAACTTGTTTTCTTTTTAGAAATGTTTACATATATATGTTCTTGTTGAGGTAGCACTGGTTTATAACACTGTATATGACTCAGGAGACTAGTTTCCCACCTTCTCAGATGAACATCACCATAACCCATGCACCTCCAGAGTCCATATCCCTTTATCATAGTTTATAGGACCCCTTCTTCACTTGCTCCCATTCCCATTTTCCTCCTTTTGCCTCAATTCTGCCATCCTACTTCTATACTTTGCTTTGGTTAAGTTTTGTCAGTGCCTTTGTTTTGTTTCTGTGTAATCCACAAATGAGGGAAATCATGTATTTGTGTTTCTCCCTCTTTTTTTTTCCATTTAGCATAATTCCTTCCAGTTCCATCCATGTAGAGAATGGTATGATTTCATTTTTTATAGCTGAATAGTATTCTGTCATTCTGAATAGTATTCAGTATAACTGGATAGTATTTTATAGTTGAATAGCACACAAGCTCCTGTCATTGTGTGCTTAGGCTGTTTCTGCAACTCAAGTATTATAAATTGTGCTGCAATGAACATAGCAATTTAAATTTCATCTCGGGTCTTCTTGAAACTAAGAGCCCCTCTCTGGGGGGGGGGGTGTAGCAGTTAATAACTCGTGGCAGTTAAATACTGTCAGAGTAAGCAGCTGGAAGAGGATTTGCATGAGAAGCAGAACCATGTGAGGCTGATAGCTCAGAGGTTTTGACACCTAGAAAAGGATGCTGGAGCTGAGCCTTCTGGAGAGGAGAGAAGAGAATGGAGAGAGAAGGAGAAAAGACAAGACGCCAGAGAAAGACTGGACGTTGCAGAGTGCCAACCTCTTTGGAGAGGCAAAGGGGCACCATCTTGGACTGTGTCTTGGGAATCTTTGAGACTGAGAATGGTGACTGGGGTAAGATAACTGCCACTTGTGGCTTTAAGGACCTTTCATTTTCCCTTTTGAACTCCCTTGTTAATAAAATCCCTTGTTAAACTGCATTTTGAGTAGTAACTGCTACACACAGGTGATATAGACCTGGGGCTTGTAAGTTAGAGGCTTTCCCCTACTTTTTAACCTGATTTCATTCTTCTCACCCTCACATATCTTACCTGTAGTGCTCTGCAGCAATCTTTCTCCAGAGTTCATCTCTTTGTGGAGTTTCATTTTCTTTTTGACTTTTATTTTTTCAGACTCAGGTTTTTCTTTGTTAAGTAGTACTCCTCATCTCTGCACCAACTCTGCTGTTTTCTGTGTTAATCAATTTTACCTTCCTTTACTTCTGTTTCTTTACTTTTCAGGTTATAGTTATTGAGAAAGTAGATGTGGTAACTGCACTCACATTTTGGCTTTGACAAAGTCTTGCTTTCTAATTTTTAGCAGGTGATTTGACTAATCTCAATCTGATTGCCTTCTCTGGTAAAGAAAACAAAATATTTACTTCGTTGCACTGCTTTGAATACTAAATATGTCAGTGCATGTAGAACATTTAGAGTACTACCTGATAGAGCAAGCACTAGAAAATTAATGTAATTTTCATTTTTTTTTCTTTTCTTTTCTTCTCTTTTTTTTTTTTTTTTTTGAGACTAGGTCTCGCTATTTTTGCCCATGGAACCACAGGCTCATGCTGCATGGGGTACCACGGACTCAAGCAATCCCCAGCCTCACCTTCCCAGGTAGCTTGCTTGGATTACAGGCCTGTGCCACCATGCCCAGCTATTTTTTGGGACTAAGACTTGCTGTGTTGCCCTTAGTGGAACTCAAACCATCTCTAGCACCAGTCACTTCATAGGCTGAAGCTTACAGGCACGAGCCACCATGCCCAGCTTCATTCTTTTCTTGATTGTCTTGTTATCTTGATTGGCTCATGAGGGGCCAAGTACATGAACTCAGCAAGCAGACATATTTTCCTTACAAGGAGGAGGGAGGAGAAACTAGGAATAATCTCATGTAATTTGGGAGTGGAGGGAGTTACTTCTGTCATATTTTTGATTATAGTGCCATTGATATTATGGTATTATATTTCTTTATAAAAATTACAGGTATGGTAGCACTAACAATTATTAATATTTTTAAAATATCAATAATAGGAACACAACATTAAGGTTTTTCTGACCGCCTCTGTGTTCATGTCTTGTATATGACCTGCCATTACCTATCTGATCTAATTTAATCCTTGCAAGGTGAATATCATTATTTTCCATATTTGATTGATGGGGAAAGTCAGACTCGAAGGTAAAGTAGGTTTATTGAAGACAATGTTTCTCAATCTTTTTCATGTTATACACACTTAGGATATGAAAATATTATAAAGTAGGATCAGCTGTGGTGCTGATAAAAGCTTTTAGGTACCAAAAGGTCACTTGTAACCCACTGATGCTGGGACTACAGATAACTCTTGGTGCAAAGGAAAGTCTGGTGTGGACCCTGCCTTGTCTTGAAGTCCATGACCTTGATGGAGTATTTCCCATTGAACTACCCTTTCACCAAATTACAGAAAATTACAGATAAAAATAAAACTACATAAGACAATGGAAAGTGACTAAAATAGATAGAATTTGGAGGGAGTTGATATTAGAAGAAGCATACTGGATGAGTTTCTGGTCTTTATGACTTTTAAAGTTTTCAACTCAGTTTTATTTTGTTTCCGTTTATATTATTTATACTTACGTTTTTCTACTGCTAATGAGCTAAACTTTGCAATTTTACTGGCATGAGGAATTGTAAGGTAGGGCTTGGATTGCTTGAGAAGCTGAGAGTAAGGAAGAAAATTGTAAAAAGGAAAGCATTGGTGCTCTAATTTTCCATGTGAACTCTGCCCTAACTCCTGACTGATCCTAATTATGCAAGTGTGGTGGCTAGAAGAACTGAACTGAGATTCAACTGCTGAGGAGGGAGAATTTTGAGTTTAAGTCATTTAATACCTGCTACAATGAACAATAAACACAGCTACTCAGAGAAACATAATAAAACCCAGACACAAACTATCTTGCATATTATCCAGGATACTATCTAAAATAATGGACATAGACATATGAAGAATAGTAAAATGTGAAGTCAAGACAGTAAACACAGATAATCTCCAAATGATTGAAGTAGAAAACAAAAATTTTAAGTTAATTTTGGTTTCAGCATTGTGTACATTTTAATGTTTTAAGTTCAAATGACTGAAAATGTTTGCTTTCATGCCATGCCCACCTCCAAAGCCTTAAGACTCCTCCACCAACTCCATTGCAGCCCTATCTCCTGATTGTACCCTCCCTTTCTGGTTGTCTCAGTTTTTCAGATGTCAAGGGTTTTGTTATTGCTTTGGTTTTCTCTCCCCTTTTTGTTTCTCTATATCCTTAAGTAAGTGAAACCATACAGTGTTTGTCTTTCTCCTTCTGACTTATTAAGTATTATCCTCACCTTGTCCACCCATGTTACAAATGGAAAAAGGTGGTTTTAAAGCAAAATATTGTGTTCAATTAATTATCAAGTAAAATGTATGTAAAATTTATAAGCACAGACCATTACACTCTTCATCATGATATTATGCTGCTTTCTGGAGTTTTCTTTATATGCCATTTTCTACAACAAATTTGAAAAATTAGGAATAGAAAGGACCTTGCCTACATTCTTCACAGTTATGATGGAATTGAGACCAAAAAATCCAGATAATTATGGTCCCTGTGTAGAATTCTCTGTTGAGATTAAATTCACATGCTTTAGTCAATATGTCTTGGTTTGAATCACTTCCTAGCTGTGTATACTTGATAAGCTATCTAACTAATTTAAGTTTCATTTTTCTTGAAAGGTTGCTGTGAGAATTGCTCATTCTATTAAAAACAAAATGCTTGACAAAATGCTTGACACATAGTAAGTACCTGATAACATTTTTGTTATCATTATCGTCTCATCATCATCATCACCATAGTCAACATTGTGTTGCACCAGTCCCTACATGGAACTGTGCCTTTGTGGTATAATTGCTACACTGAACATTGAAACAGAAAAAAACATCTACCATAGGCATTTGCTCCTTAGGCATTTATTCAGCATTTGCTAAGCACCTATTTTGTGCAAGAAACTGTTTGATTTAGAGAACATAGAGTCATGTATTAGATTCCTTGCCCTGAATGAACTGTAATAACTAATTTTAAAAATGAAATAATTTGCATAGAGGAGGAATGAAGAAACTACAGAATTGATTTTTTCCCCTAAATTTTAATATAGATAAGATAATTAAAATTCCAAGAGTACTTGACTCTCCTTGCTATCAGTTTTAATTATAAATGGTCATTTCCTTTCTGTTCATTCTACTTTGTTTGGGAGTCTCTAAATCCTAATGGAAGTTGATCCAAGCTATAGGACCCATTCTTTTGAAACCTGTACACACCAACAGTTTTGAGTTCCAAAGTCTGAGGGACTTAATAACACCTGGAATGTATTCAGACTCTCTACTGCAGATCTCTGTTTGTTAAGATATAAACTGGCCACTTCAAAGAACTCATTTTCTGTTGAATAGCTCAAAGCAACTATAGCTCACTCCTTGAGCCTGCCCCCAATTCAGCAGTCTTCATTCTGCCCTGCAGAGGGCAGTCTGGTCCATTCTACCTGTTAAGTATATGAGGTCAGTAATTAAGTTACTCTTCAGACTGCCCTGCACTAAATGGCTCCATTTCTTTCCTGATATTTATTTCTCATGGGACCCAGATCAGCCTATTTCCTTTCTTCTAACTGTACAGTAGTTCTGTATGTGGTTTCCTTTCATCACAAGTGAATATACAGATATTGTAGAATAAGGTAAAACCAGTTCCAAGCCCTTATAAACCAAAGCCTGTACAGTTTTATAGGAGGTACAAAATAGAGGTGTCTCTGTGCTCCACTCAGTTTCCTATGAACAACTGTCAGGGCTATGGACACCTCACTCAGACGAATTGACATACATGCTGTGCAATTTTGTATATATATTTAAGTGGGTTTTTTCTTGCTCAAATGGAACCACACTTTTGTATAACTTTAAAGAAACTTAGTCTGTTAGTGTTTGTTATATCTCAGGCCATTGTATCATTTTGGCATCCAGATCCAGGACCAAACTCCATTATTGGGCTCCAATAATGGAGTTTGGTGAATGGGATAGATGTTACATAGAGATTCTATATATGTGTGTGTGTCTATGTATATGTACATATATGTGTATATATGTACATATACATAGATATATATATATATATATGACTGATTCTCCATTTAACAATGGAGAATCAGGGACACAGATATTTATCATTGCTTCATTTGTTCAACAAATATGTATTGAAGACCTACTGTGCTAACTGCTAAGAGAAAGGCATACACAGGGAAGATAGGAACTTGGCCTTTAGAAACTCATGGATAGTGTAAAGATCAACAATGACCAAAAAAGTGAATCATAGTGTGATGAATCAATGTTTGCACTAAATGTGTCCCTAACTTTCAGTTTATATTTGCCTCTCCTTTTCTTCTAGCTTGTAAAAGACTATTTCACATGTCTTTTTGAAATGTGGTATGTTTTAAAATGGTTGACCCTTTATCTGCTCTTGGACTTGCTGTGGAAGTAGTATAAACCCTACAAACTTCATCACTCTCAACATATAGATGGAATCCGGAAGTAGCAAATAGATACAGACCATGAGGTTTTTTTGTAAATGCCAGTGGTTTTATTCCCTCTGGTTTTGAGTATAAAAAAAATATCCTGTGTCTGTGAATGGGATAGATGTTACATAGAGATACGTTTCATAAAGATCAAGTTTTTGTTTGGAAGGAGAACTGCTATCTGTTTTATCAGTTGGAACTGTCTGCAAATGAAGATTTTTGAATTTATGAGGTACATAGTGCTGCAAATGTTCTGTCAGAGTTTGGAAAAGAATTTTACTGTGCTCAAATGGAAGAACTGCAGGTAGTAGAAATTGAGTAAAATAAGTTGAAAGGAGAGCCAGAGAGGCAAGAGGGAGACAGAGATGGTAGGGGGAGACAAAGAGGGAAGGGGGAGGTAAGATTGGGGGAGGAGGTGGAAATGAGAGGGGGAGGAGGAAAGAGGAAAGGAAATGAGTGATGATTCATTCACTCAAAAATATATATTGCATTTGCACTTTGGGCTTAATCTGCTACCTACTAGGAACCCAGGGTAAGAGTAGAAATGATCCCTCTTACCCACAGAATTTACAGTATAATAAAGGACAGGAACATAAACAGAGGTTTGCATATTTAACTATAAGCAATGACAGCTGCTAAGAGGGGAAACCTAAGAAGCTGTGAAGAGTATGCAGAGGGCCCAAGGAACCAAGGGGAAAGGGTGACATGTCTAGGTGCAGGACATATCCTCAGGAGCTAATCAGAGGTCACTTCAATCACTGGTATAGATTGTATGTCTAGAAACCCTCTAGGCATTTGAGAAAGGCCTGAAACCTTGAGAGCAGGAAAGATAAGAGAGGCTGAAGAAGTGACCTGGGCAACAGAGTTTATGTTGGCTGCTTTGTGGAGAATTGGCTGGAGGGGAGACTGGGGTGGATGTGGAGAGTCAACTCAGGTGAGACAGGACCTTCAGGTCTGACAGACTGTGAAAAATGGAAGGGAAGATGGCGTTCTTGGAGGTGGAGGCAAGGGTTGTGGATTGAGAAGGTTAAAAGGTAAAATGGGCAGGGCTTCCTTCTTTGATTGGAAAGGGCTGTGGTAGTGTGGTGCTGAGGATAGGTCAGGTTTTAATTGTCTTCTCTGAGGCCAGAGACTGGATTGCTGACTGGTTGAACAAGAATCCCTGTTTCTGCCTGAGATCTGTTGACTCTGATGCACTTGGAGTCACAGGCACTGTGTTAGGCTCTTCATATTTTATTACTCTCATCATTCAAAAAATTATATATTTTATTCACTGTTCAAGGTAAGGAGATTGAGGTACAAAGAAATTAGGTTAATTTCCCAAACTGATGGAGCTTGTTAGGGCAGCAACTGGATTTGAACCCAGATCTAACTAACTTCCGAGAATTTCTGCTATTGCTGCTCTAGTTTTCTTACTGAGAATGTAGTCAAATATTTGCGAATGTAGTCAAATATTAGTTATATATATATATTTTTTTTTTTTTTGAGACTAGGTCTTGCTATTTTTGCCTGTGGAACCGCAGGCTCTCATTGCCCGGGGTACCACAGACTCAAGCAATCCCCAGCCTCAGCTTACCAGGTAGCTGGGATGACAGGCGCGCGCCACCACACCCAGCTATTTTTTGGAACTAAGTCTCGCTACGGCCCCAGGCGGGACTCGAACCGCGATCCCTAGCCCCGGCCGCTTCATAGGCTGAAGCTTACAAGCACTAGCCACCGTGCCTGGCCCTATATTGTTGATAAATATGAAGGCCCTCTCCTAGTAGTATTTTGAGACCTTTCTAAAAAAATAACATTATTTTAATGCAAATAGTCTCTGATTTTTTCTTTCTCAGTCTTTCTAGAAATGTAAATAGTCAGAGAGTAATAACTAGCTTAATAGAAGCAGGTTTTCATGCACAACAGCATAGCTCCAGTGGTTGGAAAGTAACTGCTTCTATAATGATAATATAAGCTTCTTGTGACATTCATCAGTCACACACTAGTTGAAGCTTTCTCCAAAATATGTGACTGATTTAACTAGCTGGATTTCATACAGAACTGCACATAATCTCATCCTCTGGCTCACTGCTTAGAGAAACTTGATTGTTAGTGTCACATAGGGTGGCGGGGTGATGATGATGCATTCGAAGGGACTCTGAAAGTAGTGGGAATTTTAGGAGTGATCCAACAAAGAAGTGATCCAACAGTCCACTATTTACAGATGAGGTGAAATTGGGTGGCAAAACAGACAAAAAGGGGTGTTTACCTTAACTTGCAGAGGGGAACAGCTGGCTCTTTAAAGCCAGCCACACACCAGGTTCTTTCCAGGCAGCACATACAGTAGCAAGACCACATAAACCTTAAGAGGGAAGCAAAAACAAATTTACTTATTGAAAGACAAATTAGACAAGAGTCACTGAGGGGTACAAGGGAATCCCTTTGGTAATCTTACCACATAGTCCATTTTCTAGTCCAAAGCGCACATGGCTGCAACAAATATGTGAAGCCACAAAATGGTGGCTGCCCCACCTTAAACCAGATAAAGGAGTTAAGATGGCACCATCACTTCTTCAAAGACACAGCTCCACTCACTGCAAGCTAGAAGAAGCCAAAATGGTGTCATCAAACCTTTTCCGAAAGCAGGAGATTCAAATCCAACAAGGAAAACCAGGATGGTGTCGTCAATTCTTTTCCAAAAGGCACAGGTCTGGCATTCTTTCAGCTCCAGCTCCAAAGTGACCCAGCATCAGCAAAACTCACTAGTTACAGCAACACAGCAAGAACTTCAGATGTCTTACATTGAAAACATCAACATAGCAAACTCTTCAGTTTTCCAGAAGAATCCAAGTTTCGCAGTTTCAAAATTAAACCAATTTTTCAATTATCATGTTTCCAAGACAGTTCACACAGGTCACAAGTTTCTCCAGCATGCTTCCTCAGGCTTCACTGGCCCGGGCTGGGGATGGAAGCCCACAGCTTGACTTTCTTCCCTCCCTGCTGTCCCACATGGCAGCAGCAGTTCTGAGACCTCCAGCCTCCCTGCTGCTCCTCTCTATACCTTATGTCACTGTTCTGGTCTGTTCTTCTGTCCCGTTTCCCCCCCAACACACACACTTCTTTTTCTCTGTTTCCTCCATAATCCTTTAATCCTTTCTTCACATGATAAGGCTTAACTTTCCTTCTCCAAGTCTCCACCCACCAATGAATAATAGCTTCTATTTTAAATCAGCTTTATCAGTACCAGGGGGCCACAGGCCCCCTAACAGAGGGACCCAGAATCTGGCAGAGATGTCTAGGGCAGGGGAGCTCCTCTGTTAGTAGAGAGAAGGCACGGATCCTGATTTCTGGAGTAAACTCTTTCTGCTCTGTTCACAGACAGTTGAACAGAAGCATGGAGAGGTAGACCTGTGGGGGAAACACTGGACAAAAGTGGATAGCCAGATACATGGGGGCATACTTTAAATTAGATTTTCTTATTTTGTTCTTCTGGGATTCTCATGTTAGGGACATTGGTGATACTATCCCTGTTTAGCAGATGAAGAAACTGAAGTTCAAATTATTAGCATAATGTTAATGTAAGCATATAATTATGGTTATTTTTTATATGCAAACATTTCCCAAGAATTTTAGAAATCACTTTTAATTTGTTCTTGTTATTTATCCAATTGTCTCAAGAAAAACTGGAACTTTCCAGCTAATACTGATGCTACAGAGAGCATGAATGACGATCAGAGTCAGAAATTCTGTCATCTTTGTACCCAAATATGAATAAAAATAAAGCTAGTTTTGGGTTCTGAGCAAATTACTTTAATCTCCTAAACTTTGTTTCTTCATCTGTAAAATGGATACAAAAGTGTTCATCTCTCAGAGTGAGGGAAGTACTTCCCAAAGAGCTGCTTTCAAAAACTAATACCACCAAGATGAACCATTGGGACCCAAACAGCAGAGATGGAGATGGGATGAGGATGAAGGGGAGGATCCCTTACTGGTTGGTTCTTCACTGATCCCTCTGACCCCATGGTGGACAAAGGAGATTAGCTGGGACCCAAAGATGAACCCACTTCCTTTCATTGAGAAAGGAACATGGGCATTGCTGTCATCTGCATCTGAAAGACAGAGACTAAGAGGAGCCTGAGGCCAGTTCCCCTTTTGAGAGTAAAGTGATTACCTGGGCAGACTTGGGATTATGTAATGCAGGGTCCTGAGGTGGGGACTTCCAAGGCAGGCCCAGAGGGGAAAGGGAGGTACAGACACCAAGGGGGTGATTGTGAATGGGAAGCAAGGAGAAGGATAAAAGAGGGAAGGTGGAGTGTGGCAGATATACAATTTTGGAGAGGAGCGTGGAGAGTGGAGTGAGATCGAGAGCCTGGAGATTGGCATCAGGTGCAGAGGTTTTGGGCCTCAGGAGAAGGACCCAGGAACTGAGTCCTCTGGAGCTTCCTCACCTCCCCAACACTCGGTTCCTGAGAATCAAGAACTGTATGAAGGTGGAGGAGAGGTGACCCTGGTGAAGTGTGGAGCCACGGTGACACTCAGACAGGCCTGCCTTGGACAGGCCTACCTTGGGGAGACCCGTGTGAACTCCACCTGTGTTGGCTGGATTCATCTAGTGCCAACTGGAGCAATAGTATTGGGAGTCAAGGACACAGCCTGGCGTTTTCAACCAGAAGTGCCCTAGGACTGAGGTAAACCCCATGAAGCTCCTTGAGGAGCAGAAGTGGGGCTGTATTCTGTTTGGAACACTTGTGAGAATGTGGACTCTTTCAGTTTGTTTTTCCGTATCTGGAAATAAACGTCTTGTCTATCCTGGTCGTTAAGGTTTGATATCTGAGCAGTTGCTGCGTGCAGGCAGAAGAACCCATAAGAAAAAGGAATTTAAATGGGGTGTCCCTTTCCCCCCTCTAACAGAGGTAGTAGGGCTGGAACATAGGCTTGCAATCCCATGCACTTTGAGTGAGAACTTATCTAATTCTTCCTTTTCTCATATGTAAAACTGGGGAAAATAGAGTCATTATTAATATTATAAGGTAGTGCATTTGAAGTTCTTAATGCTGTTTGACCTAAATACTTTGCAAATACCTGTTGGTGTTGGGCACAAAGGAAATCACTCTGTCCCCCTCTGGATTCTCCTAGACTGACCAATAAATAACCATTAGACAGGATAAGAGAAAAATCCAAAACATAATTCAATAATAGCATGTAATTCCTGTATATATCAGAGAGGAACAGCATGACTGAGTAACTCTCTTTAGACACAATCTCAAATAGCTTTGCTAAGACAGGGGAGGTTGCTGTGTGAAAGGGGAAGGTCAGTTAGGGAGTTACCTGGGGAAGGCACAGTGAAATAAGTCATGCAGATTTAAGTTCTGTCTTCTCCATTGAAAAGAGATAAGAAGATTAGGTCTTCCTGGAAAAGAATCTTACTGAGAAGTTTATAGATAAACAGTTTCATTTTGGCCTTCAGAGTTCTTTCTATTAAATCACTGTTTACCAGAAAGACTACTTGGGGTGGCAGAGTTTTCTCTCTTGTTTTGCTTTTTGGGTGACTGATCAAATAAGAGAGAAGGATTAGAGAAAAATACACTTCTTTTCCCATGTTTATTTTGGTCAGTATAGATCACAAACTCTCAACTTACCAGATTTATTCAACCAAATTAGACTATGTTTTAATTCACATCACTGAAGTAAAAATAAGCTCTCATTGGTTTCCCCATAGCATGGACCAGAGGAATCAATCTGGCTTGGTATCCTCACCTGCACAAAATGGTAGCCCTTAGTCAATCTCATTAGCTCCCCTGTAATGTTCATAAAGCCTAGGATTTGCTAATGATCTTAAATGGGGTTTGGATCCCTAGTGTGTCCCAGAGAGGAGAGTGGTGAATAGCATCAGAGCCTTCAGAGACCTTAAATCCCTATCTTTACTGAACCATTATTTTGGTTATCATTTACCCTGTGGGTTTCTGAAAAATACAGTATGGGTTCTTATGCCCAATCATCTGCGTGATGGGGTACCATCTGGGCTCATTGAAAGAGACATTGTCTACAAGATTTGGCTGAACTAATCAGTTAATAAATAAATGATCAGAACTGACAAATATAGTTCAAACCAGAAATGACCATGGGTTTAAATTTTTTATTTTCTCAGCTGAATCTGTGAAATAATTTGTTTCCAAAGAAATGCATTATATGGAATTAGAGGCATGACTCTCCCTCTCCCCCAAAATCCTCTTTTTTAAATAGAAATACTGACTCTTGCACTAAAATGTAATGAAAGATATTAACCAACATAAATGGTGCAAATGGCATCAGCTGAAATAGGTAATCCTTTCCTGGTATGTCTCAGATAGATAGATGTCTTTGGTGTTTCAAAAACTGCTCTATTTAGAGCTTCTACTTAGAAACCAGTGGTGACTCTTTATTATCAGGTCGAAGTGCCTTCACCATCAGCTACAAGAAAGGTGGAGAGCCTTCTTTGAGTGATGTGCATCTATATTACATGCTGTGCTATTTCTATATGGATTTGATAATTTACTGCTTGGAATAAAATGATGTCTCAGGTCCTACAATGACCCCTTTTTCACCAATGACATCATTGAGAGTTAGAGTTTTTTTTTTTTTTTTTTTTTTTTTTTTTTTTTTTTTTTTTTTTTTGTTCACTGTTTTGAAAAGTAGTTAGAATATGGGGAAAGCAGAATAGAAACCTAGAAATTTGCTTTGTCTCTATCTCAGGAGTCAACAATAATGGTTCATGAACTAAGAAATATATTTACACAGTAATTAAATGACTCAAAAAACTACAGTGATTTATGACATGTGATGAGTCTGTAATAGTTGCATATCAGGGTCCATAAATGAAGCATTATGGGACCACAGTCCTGCCTATCTGATTACATCTTGTCCATGGCTGTTTTCCTGTTATCATGTAGAGCTGATTAGCTGTGACAGATCACCTGGCCTCTAAAAACTAGAAATGTTTACTCTCTGGACCTTTCTAGAAAACATCTACTGATCTCTGCTCTATTTTCTGCGGTGCATGCTACTGCTCTCCCCCATCCCCATTCCTGGTCTGAAACCATGGCATATTTTCCTTGACAACTGCACTTTTACTGTGTGCTCCTGAGATAAATGTAAAGCTAACACTGCCTGATGAATGCCTCTTATACCTTCCAGACCCACATCATATATCTTGTATCTCATTTTTGAAAGTTTTCTTATAAATAGAAAACTGAACTCAAATTAGATTATTTATAAAAGTATATAGGGCATTGGTGCACATGGTTTGGTGGTGGATGAGTGAAATCCATTCATATATAGAAGAAAAAAATGTAATCTTCCAATTAAAATAATACAATTAATAAATTTATAAAGAGAAGGTCACCATTAACTCCCAGAAGAAACATTCAAGAATTTTTCTCTCATTGGGTACAGTTTCAACTAGAATAAAGGATAGCAGTCCATCCAGCCCTGTCTGGTAGCTCTCACCAAAGATTTTGTCTCCTACCACCTAGACCAAGATAGAGAAGGTTTGTAGCCATTACGGGAGACACAAGGTTTCCCAATAGTTGAACCATTATGTGTTCTAATGTTCTCAGTCTGGTGACAATGACTAAGAGAAGGAATGACCTGCATTAGTTCTACAGTGGTCAAAGTTATCCCTGAATCAGTTACTGGTTGAGAAGATAGGATTCCCAGGTTGTATCAAGATCATCACTGTCTCCACCTAAAGCAGGTGGTTGACCCAGCGCTAGTCACATAGATGAGCCATTTAGCATGTGATTTGCAAGGAAGAAAGAGAAAAGCAGTTCTAGGATTGCCCTAACTAATGCCTGCTACAACTCCTCACTGACTTTTAGTTACCTGAGCCTGCACCTGGCTTATCTTCCTCTCCCCTCTGCTCCCTTTCCTATCAGAAATCTTGATCTAGTGCTTGTAGATTTTCTCTCTCACCAACTGCTACCATAAAATACCATAAGAATTCAAGTATGGAGCCTGGCTAGAGGTAGGAAAACCTCTCACCTAAAAATTCTCCTGGAAGGAAACCTTCTATGGTTTTAAGAGTATATTTCCTTGTCCACTTTAGGAGGGTGATGGGTGCTGTATGTGGGCTTCAGTTCTTTTCAAGCCCATCTGTTCACTATTGCTGAGTTTCAGTCACTAGACTTGATGCTGAGGGACAGAGCACAGCTGAGGGTGGGGGAGGGGTAAATAGCACCAACATCAGGGATGTCTCCATCCTGAATTATTCCAAACAAAAGATGGCGAGCTCACATTTAACATGACAAGTTTGATGCAGTGTGTCAAATTATCGCAGACCTCTTTTCTCTCACTTCAAAGTAGAAAGATAAAAATATATGCCCTGTGCACTGAAGGACACATACAGGATCTTCCTAGCAGTATCATTCCTGACATTCCAGAGCAGGAAACAGTAAAAGCAGCTCTCAGGAAAGAATACAAACAGAACTCGTGGTCTCATCATGTAACCAAAATCTATACATCAATGTGGGGGGTGATGGAGGGCCGTCTGCTATTATATATGCGTAGATGTGCCATGATGCTCTGGATACGTGTGACAACTTTAATTGTGGGTCCGAGAGTCCAAACACATTAGTATATATTCTAGGATTCCTCTTAAACATAACACACACCATGCTAAGCTACCTTATATTAGGAACCAGGGAGCGGTTATCCAGAATGAGGATGGGAGAGTAACTTTTGTGTGGTGATAGTATTGTTTCTTGTCCACATGGATGCATTCATATGGAAATTTATAGAGGTATGGATTTATGATATTTGTGTATATTTCAATGCAGTTGAAATCAAACATTGCAAAAGAAAACATATCAGACTGTTTACAACCTACTGTGCTCGCATTTCCCCCAGGCCTCTGAAAAGGAGCAGTGCTGAGTGCCTTGTTTGCATAAGGTTGAATTTGCTTGGAGGACTGCATGGTCAGAGACTTTTTGTGTAAAGAATAGAGAATGAGATCATTAGCAACGCCAGACCATAACCAGAGCTGAGCTAAACAGTGTGGTTCAAAGAGCAATGATTTTCCTTTGTTCAAGGTTTTAGGTACTCTACCCAGAAATCAGAACAGCCTGTGACCTTGAACTCAATGGAGAGTCTCAACCTCCATGTGGCTGCTGGTGCCCAGCCACCAATATTTCTTTCATAGAATGAAAGAGTTCATCTGACATCCTGGAGTTAAACCTTTCTTGTCTTCCTTGTGGGAAGAAATAAATTACCAGGTATTCATTTTGTACCACTTTCTCTCTATGGGCAATTTGCTTCTCTTTTGGAAGTACAGGTTCATGAATGTGTGTTGTTACTTCATCTTTCAAGGTGAACGATACCAGTAATTGGGGAGTATTGCTCCTGAGAGTTTTCATGATGAGGAAGATACTGATTTATATTAAGGTCATTTTCATTCCTATATTTTCCCATATTTTGAGTAACACTAAAAGATATGAATTATACCGCCTCAAGCTGGATGTATTCTTAAACCTGAGCGTTTTTCTTAATGCACTTGAACTTGCTTATTACTGTTTTATGTTAATTGGCCTTTAGATATTCCCAGTTTCTGTCTTTGAACAGGTAAGTTCCTCCAACCTTTTCTTCATTTTCTAGGCTACTATAAATGTCCTTCATCTATCAATGTCTGCCTTGGTCTTCCAGATTCAAAGGCTTTATCCTTCTGGTTTCACTTTCTTCACTGGCAATACTGTGGTTTCAGTGATGCTGAGAGAGGAGACTGGAAGCAGCTGTTTGCTTGCTAGTATTTGGTATTTCACTTCTGTGGGAATCCTGGTGCTGTTAGGAAATATCATGGAGAGTTTCCATAGGGCTGATAAGCTTTCTGGACCCCTAAAGATAGCTCTGTCTATTAGTTCTGCTTTCCAAGAAAACCCCTGTCATTATGAGCTGTTATGCATTTCCTTTCAAACATAGTCATTTGCATTTTTTGCCTTTGAAAAGGCAAATTTACTTTGAAAAGTGTAATGAAAGTGCCCAAATGAAAAATGGGCCCTGTGGATGCTTGGTGCCAGCAAGGGGCTTTAATTAAATGATTAGATGGCAATTTGATATGACCAGCTTTTGAACTGCATCCTGTTATCACTGAGCTTTGGGAGGGGAAATGCAGCTCGACCTTTGGAAATGCTGAGAGATAATATATGAACTTTGCTTCCTGCTGCCACCAAGCTATGTACAGAAAAGCTACTTCTGTTCCCTGTATGAGTTTTTCTCAGACTGAACTCTTGGATTCCCAGGTTTCTTTGCTCTTCATGAACCAGCTTTCAGTGTCCAGGATTTTGCACTATCTGTTCCTGCTGCCTGGGGCTCCCTTTCTAATTCTGCTTTTCTAGGGACTTTGCTGTTTCCTCAAACCAAGTCCTTTGTGCTCCCCAACTTTTTAACCCCACACTGGGAGTTAGTTATTTCTTCCAGTCTCTACAGATCTACAAACAACAGCTTGCCTCTTTGGCATTCTTGTAATCCATGTTCCACTAAAAATGGTCCTTCTCCTCCTGCATTGTGTGGTATTATCTTTGCATTATGTGGCTATACAGAGTAGTGGTAGAGACTCTGCCTGCAGAGCCTGGAGCACGGTTACCATTCAGTCACCCCTCAGTAGCTCATAAGTTACTATCAGCTCTGTGAGGTCAGGGGCCCCTAATTCACACACTGCTGACACCCAAGCCCCATTACCATGGATCTCCTGGGGAAGGAACTGCTGAATGCTGTACCTGAGAATCTGCCATTCTCTTGGATTCTTGTCATCCAATAAGGTGCTTCACCAAGCTCCTCTGCCAGACTTTGGTGCTCCTGCCCACACACTTCCAACAATGCACTCATTTCCTTCTTCTCTGCTGACTAAATGCTACTTTTTTAAAGACATGCATTAGAATAGTACATTGATACTGATGTTTAACCTAATATCTCTGTTTATTATTTTCCTGCTACCAAATGAGCGTCTCATCTACTCTGCAGGCTGCTCAGAGCTGACCTCTTTTGGCCTCCTGGAGGACTTTGAGTTGCCTTTGGGGAATATTCTCATGAGCCCCACGTCACAGGTCTAAATGGAGGTATGGAAGATTAAGCCAACAGGTCTGTTTCATGTGTTCTTCTGAGGCCTAAAATATGTCTGTTGATTCCTCAACTCCACTCCTCTCCATGAAATGGCCCAAAACCTTCTGGGTTACTTTTCAAAGTACAAAGGAAAGGAAACATTATTTTCAAAAGTTTCTGGGGATCATTTGCATCTTAGCAGATATTGTAGACAGTTTCTGTAGGCAACTGCTTCTTGTACTTTGACTCCTGAAAGAAGGGCATACCTTAGACCTCCACCTGATAAATCAGCATTTAGTGAAGTAATTGAAGAAGGGTTCAGATCTCACACACACCACACACAAATACAGTGTGCACATACACCACACACTCATAGTGCACACACACCACACACTCACTAGTAGACACCACATATACGTGAACACACTCCACACACACATATAGTGTACGTATAGTGCCCATATGTAAACACATGCACCAAACACATGTATACAATATAAATACATACTGTATTCATCCCATGTACAAACAATATGCACATATGCAATATATGCAAACCGCACAAAATGCATATGGTATGTACATACCCTTATACAATATATATACAACTTATATAATACACA
This sequence comes from Uropsilus gracilis, assembly GCA_004024945.1. Lineage (NCBI taxonomy): Eukaryota > Metazoa > Chordata > Mammalia > Eulipotyphla > Talpidae > Uropsilus > Uropsilus gracilis. Next base: position 3,204 of record PVHY01006404.1, on the reverse strand, counting down.
AGTATGCACATAACACCCATCACACATAACCCATACACAACATACAGTATATACACAGGGAGCATGTCATATGTAGACTGAGGAGATGTGAAAGAATAAAAACAAAGAGGAAGGCAACACTGCTAGATGTACTAGATCAATGCAGTATATTCAGGAATCCCACAGATTTAATGACTCAGGTCTGAGGTTAAAGCAATTCTTAGTACCCTGTCTGTAAAGCAGCACTTTGCAAGTTATAATATCCATTGTTGGGACTACATTGTAGCTTTCTTTTAGACTAAATGGCTAAAATATAAAACCACCAAGACATGGATTGTTGATCTGCTCTGTTGACAGAGGCACCCCAGGGCCTACCAAATCCAAGCTCTGCATTAGGTTTCTCCTTAGAAGAACTGACTGCATGTATTCATTCATTCTGTAACTGCACATGTAGGAGGAGAGTTAATATGAGGAATCATGTCACATGATAATGGAGGTTGAGTAGTCAGTCCACTGCATAGCCAGCAAAATCTTGAGAATCATGACAGTGGATAATGTATGTTCAGGTCCAACAACTGATAGACCCAAGACCCAAGAAATTGTTTCATTTGAAGGCCAAAGCTGGAAAAGACCAGTGTTCCAACTCTGTTAGACAGACAGGAAGAATTCTCTGTTGCTCAGCCTTTCTGTTCTATCTATTCACCTGATTGGGTGAGACCCACTTACATATGGAAGGGTAATCTGCTTTGTTCAATCTGCCAAATTCAAATGTCAATTTTATCCAGGAAGATCCTCAAAGAATCTCAGAGAAATGTTTAAGCAAATATTTGACTAGGCACCTCATGGTCTAATCAAATTCACATATAAAATTAACAGTTGTGTATTCCATAAGTGTTTGATGATTTAATAAATCAGTGAATTCTGTGAATGAAATCATTCAAAGTAGTAGATAGACAAGAACAAGTGCTAAATTATTACTATTATTATTATTATTATTATTACCAAAAGTATTTCAAGTCTTCTTGAACCAGTGTTTACTTGTGACTACTTATTTACAACACAGTATAAGATATTTATAGATTTGGATCTCTAACAAGAGCCTTTCTGTTCGAATGTTATCTAGAAGATTTTTTTTTTCACCTTTTGGTTTATCTTTGTGAAACATAATTATGTAACATACTAGTAGAACTTTCATATGTGATGATAATTGTCAGAATTGTGTGAAACATTTTTGTGTGTCCATGTATATGTGTTGTATACATATAGTTACATGCATGTGCATGCATGTATACTGTCTACTATATATCTTTTAGATCTGCCAACATGCTGACATACAAGTGCTTTGATAATTGTTCATCAAAATAGTTATAGGATTAGATTGTAAGATTATAAGTAGGAAAACAAAGATAAGTCACTTAATCAGTAGCTTTTTCGCATACACTCTTTACTTAGTCCAGAGAGGAAACTCAGAGTACAAGAGAAGAACATCAAAGTTAGCCCCTGTGATTGAACAATGGAGTGAGAGAGGAGGAGGGGGAAGAAGGCTGGGGAACAAAAGATCAGGATGGTTAACAAAGTGGGAAAGTCCCGGGGTACACAATAATGCCATAATGTAATATAAATATAAATACACATATATATGCAAATTAAAAAAAAAAAAAGTCCCTGTGCTCAGTCAGCTTACTAAACTTGCCACAAAGAAAGTTCTGTAACTGTTATTAACAAGTGATATAAAGCTATGGGGAACTTTATGTGTAAAAACTCTAGGATATTAAGTTTAAAGTAGACCACGAGCACAAATATAGTTCAAAGAAGGGCAAAGAATCAGCAATACTTGCTAGAAATGAAGGAGGCAGACACAGAAATGATCGCATTTCCCTTTCGAAAATTTAGCATGTTGTTTTCAGTATCCTCTGTAATCACCTCTTTGCTATTATTATTTCTTTCTCACCAACCACAGTCTCAGCGCTCCCTCTGGTTCATCTAGGGTAAGCATTTCCCCTCTGTATACTTGAGCTCATGATTTAGGTCCTTCTTACCATTTCTTATGAATCTATCACAGATATTACTAGCTTGTAAGCAGTGATTTTATTGATGTGGCAACTGGCTGGTTTAAAATAGATTATTTTTGAACTTAAGAATGTCTTTGACCAATGGACCACAGAGTTAAAAAAAAATAAGACTAGATTTAATCAACTCTGAGAGAAGAAATCGAAGCTATAAATACATGGAATCTTTTTTTTTCTCTGACAGTTGACAACTGCTGATACCTTGAGTTTGCTTGGGAGATAATAAAGGTACAGGTTTACTTGCCATCATCCCAGAAAGACTTACTATATTAGTTTCTAAGATTGTCAAAATAAACAACTGCAAACCTGATGGTTTAACACAACAGAAATTTATTCATCTATCCATAATCCTGGAGGCCACAAATTCAAAAATCAAGATGTCCACAGGAATAAGCTCCCTCTGAAAATGCTAGAGAAGAATTCTTGCTTATTTCTTCCAGCTTCTGGGGATTCCAGACATCCTTGGCTTGTGGCCACATTCCTCCATCTTCTGCCTCTGCCTTCACATTGTTTTGTTTGAGTGTCAATGTGTTTATGTTCAGCTAAGTCATCTTCTCTTCATACAAGATGTTTGGCATTGAATTTATGGACCATTTTGTAGTCTTGGATCATTCATCTCAAGGTCCTTTACTTAGCTATATAAATAGTGACCCCTTTGAGTAAATAATTTCATATTCACAGGTTAGAACTTGGGTGTTTCTTTTGGGGACTACAATACAACCATCTCACTTTCCCTCCCTGCTTTGATAGTCCATTTATTTATTTATTTATTTATTTATTTATTTATTTATTTATTTATTCATTTATTCATTTATTTATTCATTTATTCATTTATTCATTCATTTATTCATTTATTCATTTATTCATTCATTCATTCATTCATTCATTCATTCATTCATTCATTTATTTATTTATTTTGAGACTAGGTGTCACTATTTTTGCCTGTGGAACCGCAGGCTCTCGTTGCCCGGGGTACCACGGACTCAAGCCATCCCCAGCCTCAGCTTCCCAGGTAGCTGGGATTACAGGCGTGCGCCACCACGCCCAGCTGTTTTTTTTTTGGAACCAGGTCTCACTACGGGCCCCAGGCGGGACTCGAACCGCGATCCCTGGCCCCGGCCGCTTCATAGGCTGAAGCTTACAAGCACGAGCCACC
>PVHY01006403.1:0-74841 GCA_004024945.1 Uropsilus gracilis | reverse complement strand
GGCCTCACCAGCAACTGCCGGCGCTGTCGTAGCGGCACGTAAGGAACGTAGTCCTCATCGTCCTCATCCTCCGCCTCGGAGAGGCTTCCTGCGGCAGTGGCCTCATCGCTCCGCGCCCGCTGCAGATACACTCGAGTCAGGCCCGGCCTCCTCCTTCCGCTCCCCCAGCCTTCACTGCTGCTCCCCACCCGCTAGAACCCCAGCCTCACTCCCACCTTGCGCTCGGGTTCCGACTCCTCCATCCTTTGCTGCACGCATGCGCGCCACCGCAAAACCCGCCTCTCTTGAGAGAAATCCAATCAGATGTAAGGAAGCGAAACGTCGGCGCCTAGCAACGACCTCAGAGTGCCGGATCCCGCAGAGGGACAAACTTCCCTCCTCAGCCCCGACGAGCCGCTACTCAGTCGTTATCAGAGCTGAGAGCGAAAGTGTTAACCAAGGCATTGTGGGACGCTGGAGGCCTTAGAGAAAACAAAAAAAGCTAACAGCCGAGGGGATTAGGGCGACCACCTCCAAGCCCAGCTTTAGAGCGTGACTTCGCCCGGCACGCCCCTGCCGGCGGACATTGCGCCCTCTAGTGGTCGAGGAGTCCCGGAAACCAGTCCGGACCGCTATCTCTGTGAGGTCTGCGGAGGGAACAGGGTGGGGCCTGTAGAATAACTGACGCGACGTGAACTACCGCTCAGACTGGTGTCCTCGTTTGCGTGAGACCATCACCTATGTACAGAGAAGCGAGAGAAGCCGCTGTACAGCTGACAGTGGCTTTCAGTTGAATCTGTGCATACGGATGTGAACAATTATTACTGTAAACGCTATAATAGAGCTCAGAGAATGATGGCTGCCTGGGGAACTTGACAGATGGCCACTTCCAGGAGACTGAAGCTCCTGACGGTGGAACCTCAGAGCAGGCATGAAGAAAGGCTACTTGCTAGAGGGCACAACAGGAGTGAAGGTCTGGTCACGTGCAAGGACAGATGCCTCAAAACAAAGATCAGGCAGTATTAGCAGGGGGCTTAGGGCTGGGGGGTACATGACTTCTTAGGTATTTGACTACCAAAATCAGAGCTAAGGTTGGAAGGGTAGGTCAGGCCCAGAGCAGGCAAGGCTGACAGAGAAGTTTAAACGTCACTGAGGAATTTTTCAGTGCTGCTGTTCATGGTGCAGTGTTGAAGGAGACAGAAATTGAGCAAGACAAACCTGGTTGGTGAGTAGAGGAGACAGGTTCATAGATGGGTTTCTCCTCTTAGGTTAAAGAGAACTATGGTAAGACAGACAAGGTACCCCTTTTAGAATTATCACAAGGGCAGGGCACTGATTTTCATGGTACACAGGTAGCCTCTCAGCTGGGATGTGAAAGATGAAGAGAATTCATAGAGGATAATCTGGGAAGAGAGATACGTATCAGTAAGTCAGGAGACCTGAGGTAGCCAGGCTAGGTTGGCAGTCAAGGCTATCAGTGTGGCTGGAGTGGGAGTAAGGGGTGAGGCACAGGTATCCAACCACTACACGTAGGACTCTAGTTTTCTATCGGTGAAGTGGCTGCTTGATCCAACCTGCAAGTTCTGAATGATGAAGCATACTGCTTCAACTGCAGGGCAGGTGCCTGGTGTAAGAGTTGAGATACATTGGTGATAAATAGATTTTACAGAGAAGTGTCACACTTTCCTGGGGATTGGGAGAGGCTGGGGCCCAGGAACTGGGAGCCTGTGGGCAATGCTGTCTCCCCCCCCCCACTGTTTTGAAAGAAGCTGGCACTGACTGTGAGCATATGGTGGGGTTCAACCTGGGGGGGGAAGTGAGGAATGATGTCTAATCCTACGAATAACACCCTGAAAAAACTCTTGGTGACTATGTGGCCTGTGCCCCATTTCTCCTCAGGTTGAAATGGTTGGTTTTAGTAAAAAAAATTACTGGGAACAAGGGGTTAGGATATAAAAGGGTGAAGGCATTGTTAGCAAACCAATTAAAATCTGAATTTATAAACTAGAATCCTTGGGGGAGAGGAGGAAGAGGTAATTCACCTTCACTTACAGGATTCATCACCTTACTACATCTCATACTTACACTACATGTCCCATTCCCACTGAAGTCAAATCCAAGTATAGAAACTCCATTTACCTTCCACTTGCCCTGACTACTACAGTCACCCAGGTTGTAGGCACAAAGCATATAAAGGTTTGAGCTTTCCCCAGACCCATTCCCACATCAGCTACACAAGGATCAAGTCCTACCCCTTTTTGCAAGTGAAGACACTGAGACACAGCATGGGGAAGGTGTACTTCAGACTCACCAACCACAGTCCTCCCAGCAGGGATATAGGGTACAGATGAGACTCCTGCATAGGCCTCAGCTCAGACTGAGCCAGGCTGAACTTAGTGTTGTAATTCCATCGTTTGTAATGGAGAAAATCTTACTTTGAACTGGTACAAGAATAAAGTGCAAACTATGTCAACCTGGTGATACAAGTATGTGCTCAATCAGTTTAGTCATTAAGGCAGACCCCATGCTTCTGAGTACAGGTCTCACCTCACGCCTACTTATCACAAACCAACATACACTGACTCTGTGTCCAAATGTTGCTTTATCTTTCGGCAGGAAAGATCTTCACAGTATCAAAAGTAAAGAATTGAAAAAAACAAAAAACCAAACACAAAGAGCAAAGTGTTGGGCCAGCAGTACCATCAGCCCCTGGCCCACAGGCCAGCCCAGCCCCCGGGCTCTGAGTGTAGAGGCTGCGTAGCACCAGGAAGTGGCTCTGCAGAGGTCCTGAAGGCTCTGGCACGCATGGCATCCATTCAGCGTTTGGTTGGTCCGGGACTGGGAGTGGGGAGGGTCTTGGGCAGGTGGGCAGGGATGTGGAGGAACAAACTGTAGACTTTCTATAGCTGGCAGTCAGGGTCTTCAAAACACTCTGAAGCAGCTCCACCAGCAGGGACTGAGAAAACAGAACACAAGCATGCAGTGAGCCTCTGAGTGTCCCTGGACTACGACTACTTCCTGGCCGGAAAGACTTTTTGATCATGCAGAAGATGAAGGTTGAACCCCTGACAAAGGATACTCTCAATCCTGTGGTTTGGTCAATATGTACCTCCTCCTAGATGTCAGATTGTAGGGGGAAATCCTGGGGGACCCTGCCCACCCTGGTAGGACCCTCCACCACATTTGCTTGCCCAGTGGCAGGCCAGGGATGTACTCTGAGATCTGCCTACGGCTCTGCGTGCAGCCTTGGCTGGGCCAAGCCTCTGCCATCACTGCTTTCTTGTCCCCATATCCTGCTCTGAGGAGGGGGAAAGATTCAAGGGAGAGTGGGGGAGGGAATGTCTCCAGTCTGGGAAGAGATCAAAGAGGACTGGGAGATGGCTGGAGGTTTCCTGGATGACAGGGGCACTGGGTTTGTGTAAATGCAAAGTGTCTGTTGAGACTGAGATTGTTGATTCCTCTGTAGGTGAAGGGAGGAGGCAGGAGGATGTCCTGACCTTTGGCAAGGATAAGGGAGCTCTGTCCCTCAGAGTAGAGGAGTGAGGTGACTCAGACCATCCTGACTCTGGGACTGCAGAGGGTGCGCGATAGGGAGTTTGGGCCCTAGAAGTCCTGGTTTCAGGACATCTCTGGGCTGTCTCTGGGATAGAGAATGGGGGATGCTGAGTCAAAAGGGGACAAGTAAACTTGGCTGAGGGGCCAAGAAGTCTGCTGCCCTGGGTCAGAGAGGAGCTGACTTGGCACAGGAAAGGGGACAAGAAAGGGTAAAATACCTTCCTTCCTGGGCAGTCTGTAAGCCTGGCCCTCCTGCCCCACCTGTCACCTCAAAAACAGCTAAGTGGTTGCCAGAAAGAAAAGGCCTGAGTGCAGTGACAGTCCAGGTTGAGACACGGCACTGGATAGCCATTAGGCACCAAGGCCGAGGTGCCAGCTACCAGTTCTCTTCTGCACCACAGCCCAGTGACTTCTCCAGTGCTTCCTGTTCTCTGTCCCAAATGTTACCTGGTATGCCAGCATTTCTGGGGAGGGACCTGTGTAGTGGCTGGAAGGGAAGTCAGGTCTCTGCTTCTGGGAGGCAGCTTCATTGCCTCATGGAACTTTTGTTTGGGGAAAGTGTCCACTGACTCCTCCATGCTTAACTGACCCCCAGGGGTCCTGGTCTAGCTCAGCTACCTCTCATGACTGTTCCCTTCTCACATGACTCCAGTGGGGAAGCATCCTGGCTGCTTGCACTGAAGAGCCAAGTCAAGCAGAATCAACCCTGAGGCTGATAGTATCAGGGTAGAGGGAGTCCTCTGGGGCCTATGGCTGGGTAGGTACTTTGGAATGCAGCTGGTAGGGGGAAATAGAGGCCCGGTGGTATATTCTGGGGGATGGCAGTGCGAAGGGGGCCATTCAGGAGTGTGGAAGGACCCAAAGGAGGGCCTGGCCCAAAGAGGAGTGATGGGAAGATAGAGGCCTAGAGGAATGTGGCTGTAGGGGAAGTGATGAGGCCTGTGCCTTTGGAGCATGTAGTTGTCTGGGCTGTCATGGAGTTGCAGCGTCTTCAGGGTGGCAGGGTGGGCAGAGGGGATGCACGTAACACAAAGGGATCTTCATACCTCACTGAGCTGTGCTAGGAGTGGTTTTCTTGAGGCTGAAGTTGGTCCAGTTCACAGCAACTTTCTGACGAGTTTGCTTGGCAGAATCCAAACAGAACCTGGTGGGTTTGGAGACACCAAAGTAGAGATAGAGGTTCCCTTTTTTTGAGACTAGGTCTCACTATTTTTGCCATGGAACCGCAGGCTCTCGTTGCCCGGGGTACCACAGACTCAAGCAATCCTCAGCCTCAGCTTCCCAGGTAGCTGGGATTATAGGCATGCGCCACCAGATCCAGTTATTTTTCTGGAACTAAGTCTCGCTACCGGCCCCAGGTGGGACTCGAAAGCGAGCCCTAGCCCTGGCCGCTTCATAGGCTGAAGCTTACAGGCATGAGTCACGGTGCCAGGCGAGGTTCCCTTCTTTATCTGTTCGACCTCTGTCCAGACCTGTGTGTCCTGGACACTGAAGGAACCAGGTCAGCTCAGCACAGCCCTCTGGGCCATAGGGGAGTGTACAATGAGACACTGCCTTGGGACTCAGGCCCTTTCCTTCCTTTGTATTTCACTTGAGCTACCCTAGGCTGCCTTCCATTCCCTTAAGGATATTTTTCTTGTGCCTTTAAGCCTCTGTATCTGCTGGCCCTGTTGCCACGAATATCCTTTTCCTTTTGCTTAGCCCACTCACTCTTATTCTTCAGGTTTTGGCTTGGGAGTCAGCTTTCAGGGTCATCCCCAGTCCTCAGTTTGTCAGTGTCTCTCCTGGCCTTCCCACAGCCCCATGACTTTATGGCTCCCCATCCAAACTGTGTGACTCTGTTCCTCCAACTCAGACCAGGTGGAACTGGGGAAGCACATCAGTCCTCAAATGTCATCACTTCATTCAACATCATCTTGTTATAACATTAATGAGAAAAAAAATCCTAGCTGAGTAGGACCTGCTTTAGTTATATGTTGTTTTGTCTACAGTTACATTTCCCAAGAACCTATCCATGATGACACAATGTAAGGACTCAGTGTACAAATGACTAAACAAAGTGAAAGATGCAGGGAAAAATGTTGGTTTTTTTTTTTTTTTGAGACTAGGTCTCGCTAATGGAACCACAGGTTCACGTTGCCCGGGGTATCACGGACACAAGCAATCCCTAGCCTCAGCTTCCCAGGTAGCTGGCATTACAGGGGTACGCCACCATGCCCAGCTATTTTTTGGGACTAGGTCTCATGGTGTTGCCCCAAGCGGGACTCGAACCATGATCCCTAGCCACAGCCGCTTCATAGGCTGAAGCTTACAGGCATGAGCCACCGTGCCCAGCAAATCTTGGTTCTTAATGTCCAATGGTCTTCCAGCTCCCTACCCCTTGTCCCTTTCCAAGTGCCCTGACCTATGAGATGGCTACCTGAATTCCAGCATACAGGCTAGTGGGAGAGAGTCTGGAAGGGCCAGAGTGGCTCTCCAGGGGCACAGGGGTGGTGAGGAGGCAGTTCTGAAAGACCTGAGGCATGACATGGGGTGTGTGGGCAGGCCTTGGAGTCTGCCATGAGCCCAAGGAGGACCATGGGCAGCCCCACACCTACCTCTTGAAGTACTCCACTTCCCGGTCTGTCTCGTCCATTTCCACCCCATCCATGTCCTTGGGTAGGAACACGTCATCTAGGGAGACAGTCAAGAAGGCTCAGAGTCCACGGTCTGGCCTCTGGTATCATGCTCTCAGGGCAGAGCTGCCCACATGCCAAGGACTGCCCTTCACCCCATGGCCTGGCTGGGGTGGAGGGGTCAGTCACTCAGTTCCTGGTGCACTCACCCAAGGAGGAGGTTGACTTCTCCTGCTTGTTGCGGCTGCGGCGGCTGCGGCCCTTGCCCTGCGGCAAGCTCTGGGGCCTTGCTGGGCCAGAGGGCTGCATAGACTCTTGCTCCGGGGCACGTGCTTTGGCCTCCCCTGGCCAGTTTCGCCAGGAGCTGCCCTTCTCCTTGTCAGCTTTGGGACTGCCAGCCCAGCCAGGTCCTGGCCGGCTCACCCTGCTCCCCTCTCCAACCTCAGCACAACTGCCTACTTTGGGAGGCTCTGGGGCCTTGCCTGGCTGCTTGGAGTTGGGTGCCTGGCCCTTGGCACCAGGAGCCTCGAGGCTGGCTGGGGAATGGGGAACTGAGCTTGTTTCACTTTTCTTAGCCTGACTGCTCTGTCGCTTGCCCTTCCGAGGTTTCCCCCCCGAGGCCATGGGCTCAGGCAGCTCCTGCTTACAAACAGGAGCCTCCTTTGGATTTGTTTCCTCAGGATTAGGGTTGCCTGGCTTAGGTGTCTTGACCCAGATGACCCGGGACAGGTTGGGCACGGTGTTGAGTCTCCTCACTAGCCCATTCTCAGGGATGATACCAGGTGGGGGGCCCCTCACCTCTGTCCATGGTGGGTGGGGGCCTCTTATTTCCGCCCATGGTGGGGCTGGCTCGCCTGTTGCTTGTAACGTGTGATTCTGAGGGGAGCCCAAAGTCAAAGGGGATAGGTCAAGGTTGATGTCAGGCCGCTGCTCTGAGGAGCCATTGAGGTTTGAGGGGGCTAGACTCTGGGGATCTGATTCAGTAGCCCCCTCTTTAGAGAAGCCATTGCTGTCCACACTGAGCTCACACACACTGAAGCTGGCACGAATGGAGTCCTTGACAGTGTTCTTGATCTCTTGCAGACGGCTACTCAGGAAGCTGTTGACCCGATCCAGCTCCTGGTCAGGCCACTCCAAGAGCTGCTCCCTGGCAGATCTTGGCTCCTGGCTTCCAGAAACACTACGATTCACCTGCTTGAGAGCTTCTGCTGCCAAATGGGCTTTCTCCTTTTCCTGCCAATACAAGAGGCAGTTTCAGCAGGGGTCTGGCAATTCCATATCCAATCTGACACCTGACACATCAGCCCAGGGCCCAAGTTTGCCACCAAGTGGCTAGAGGGAGGGCTTTGTGAAGCTGGCCTGCTTGTCCACCCCTGTAGGAGTGAGGGTGAAAGGCAATCAGACAGGTACATGTCTGGAGTGGCTGGGGGTGGTGGTGGAGGGTTTGTACAGCTCCATCATCCGGGGTCCCTGTGTCAGTCCTAGGGTTAAGAAGGTCAGGATAGAAAAGGCTAAGAACTGAGCTAATCAGATCTTGCATGAGATCCCAGGCATGAGCTTCAGCAATTCACTCATCTGCAAAATGGGGACAATAATTCTAAAGATCAGTGAGGATATAAGTGAGAAAGATGTCTGCCACAGAGGAATTCTGCCTAATTCTGCAGGAGGGAGGGGAAAGAAGTTGCAATGTCATGTTGTCATGTCTTTCTAGAAGAGGTGGAGCTGCAGGAAAACCAAGGTGGTCAGGCAGCTCTGGGTGCCTCCTGACATTGTGGTATGGGCAGAGTTCCCATGGGAACTCTGTGTTCCAGTGGTAACACACTGCCCGGCTGGCCTCACATAATCAAGGTCACCCCTAAAGGGCACCCAAAAGCACTCAAAAACAGTCCACCAGCCCCACAGAAAGATGTAAGGGCAGTCCCTTCACCCATGTGAGGTCCAGGGAGGCCAGATCCAGAAAGTCAAAGTCTGCAGGCTGTGTGTCACCCTGTCCCTCTGCTCAAGCTCCAGGCACCAGTAGGGCAAGGCAGCCTGCAGAGAGTCAGGAGAGGAAACAGATGCCAAAGTCTACAAGAAAGAGGTGGTAGTGCTATGCCAGGGGCTGCATGACTCCTACCACTTCATGTATTTCTTACTGATTTGGGAATGAGAGGGAGAAACAGGAAAAGGAAACTAGGGGCAGAAAAGAGGGCTTGCCATCACCTCAGAGTCCACTTAGAAGGTGACCTTGTGCCCAGCCAATCTGCATGTATTTCTTCTTTCATCTTTTAAAAACACTGACTCCACAGTGACTAGGAGACATGGGCGTCGGGACCTTGGACAAATCACTTATTTCTGAACCTTACACAAACTGTGTGTAAATCTGGGTGGAAAACTAACTACCTATATACTTCACAGGGTCACTCTGAGGACAGTTGAGAGGGTGTGTGCCTGTTTCTCTGGCACCAACAAGGCTGTGCCTTGGCATGATGGTGTTCAAGTGAGGCAGAAGCTCAGAGTGCAGCATAGTACCAATGTGGGTCATGGAATTCCAAGCTGTGGGCAGGGTATAGAAGACACAGGGATGGACACAGGACAGAAGGTCTTCACTTTGCTTCTCCCCTGCACCAGAGTGGCTTTGCTTTTATTTGTTAAGAGTTTAAAGTTCCATGGAAGGTTTCACTGGCAGAAAAGGGTTCTGCTATTAAACAGAAGTCTGAACACTACTTGTGTAGGGGAATAAGCACATAGAATTTGTTAGAAGAGGAGAAAGCATAGGATCCCACATTTTCTACTATACACCAGAGTCTGGAACTTCTTAAACAGAGTTTAGGAACTGCACTGCTGCATCATTAACCTCAATTTACAAATGAGGGAACTCAACTTTGGTGAGAACAAGGTCACATGGCCCAAGACTACATGACTAGTAAGTGGCACAGCTGGGACCAGCACACTCAGGAGTGATCTTTACATTTCCTGTGCTTTTCAATCTTGTCTGACAAGCCTTCTCTGAGCAGAATCAGTCACACAGGAGACACAGTCTCTGCTCACTGACTTGCCAGCTGGGGGAGACAGACATGCCAACAGGCTATTTGATTCTGAGTGATAGTGACAGGAGCTACAAGGAAGCAAGCACCGAGCTGTGGGGACCCAGACCGAGGAGTCAGGGAGTGCTCCTCAGAGGCAGTAGCTTCCAGAACTGAATGGTGAGTGGGATTACCCTGTAGAGTGAGATAGGCACGTTCTCAAAGGAGGGAGAGGAGGCATAAAGCCTGGGAAGTGGAAAAGCACAAAATCTCTAGTGAATGTAACCATTCAGAGGTATAGCTGGAACTCAACTTTCTTTTTGGGGGTGGGATGGAGATGGGCAGGAAGGCTAGAAGGGAGGGAGAGATGTGAGATAAAGCTGAAGAGCCCTGCAGGTCATACTCAGTCTGGGTCTGTTTGGCCACTGAAGGTTTTTGAAGTAGTAGCAGGTAGAGAAGAGTGTGAGAGTGGCATGGTTTGGATTCCTGGGGATGGTGGGGAAATGATCCATGAGAACAACACCGACAACCATTACTGCTGCCACAGAAGATACACTGACTGAGCACCCACTGCCCAGTCTTTCTGTGCATTGCTGCGCTGTATCCTCCCAACAGTCTGAGTCAGGTTCTACTATTATTCTCACTTTATGGATGAAGAAACTGAGGCTTAGAGGGTAAGTGATTTGCCCAAGGTCATACAGTAAAGTGTAGCAGAGCTGGATTTCAAACTGAGGTCCAATTCCAAGGCCCGTTGCTCTCAATTACCACGAAGCATTTATTCTCCCAGGATGGCACCCAGGTACTGGTTTGGGCAACTGGGTGGATGGTGGTGCCATTAACCAGACAGCCAACGGAGAAGGAAGAGCAGGCCTCTTTGGAGAAAGAGGAGCTCAGTTTTGAACATGCACAGTCTGGGGGATGTCCATGAGGAAGTGCCTAGCAGTGGAAAACATCAATGTGAGGTGCAGGGAAGGCAAGTAGACCTGAAAAACCCGGTCTAATGAACCAGAGGGAAGGTGAAGTAGAGGTTGAGGAGTTCACAAGGAGAGAGACCATAGATCAGGGAAGAAGGTGAGAAATCTGGAAAACATGGTATGCCCTCTGCCTTTCCCTGTCCCTTTTGGCCAAGGACTGAGGACCCCAAGAAAACAATGTTTGACAAGGAAAACAAACACAACTATAACAGGTTGCCCAGTGGACAAAGAAACTAGAACATGAGAGCATGTTGTGGATTTGGCAACTAAGAAGTCACTGGTGGCTCAGAGGGGAGTGAGTGAAAACAACAGCAATGGGCTAACAGGAGGTGCAAAGACAGTGAACAGACATTTTTCAAGAAATTTGGCTGTGATGTGATGAGGAAAACGTCTATAGAAAAGAGAGTGGTTGTATGCTGAGGAACATACTGCTTTCAAAAATGTGAAATGCTAATGGGAAAAAGTGCAGAGGAGAGCTGGAGCCACAGATGAGGGAGAAAGCACTACATGGGTCTCAGGTAAGAAAGAGGTATTTAACCTTTCTAATGATAAGAAGGTGTTTGCAGGCAAGTTGACAGACCTTGAAAGGGGACCTGTCCCCTAGTTTTTAATTCTCCTTGAATCAGGAAATATCTGTCCCCAAATCAGGTGGGGGTGAGACAATCTGGAGGTTGGCAATTAAGGTCTAACCTTCACAATGAATAGAAGTGATCAGGAGCAAAATAACTATACTAGGAGACTATAAAGGCCTGATAGGCAGTGTGGGGCTGAGATGAGTAGGAGGTCACATGCTAGGATGTCAGAGATAGATTCAAGCAGGTGTGTCCCTCCTACTGTAGAAGGGGGAGGAAGGCTGGGCTACAGTTTCTATGAAGGGTGACAGGCAAGGAACTGAGAATACTGGTAAGAAAGTGAGTAAACAATGGTCAAGGGACCTCAACTGGCCCGGGAAGAGAAAGGGCAGGCGATAGTCCTTAGGGGAAGAAATGGGAGCTGGAAGGAGTGCAGTTTCAGAGCAGCAGGGGTAGTATGTGAAGGGGAAAGGGTCATGGTCTGGAAGCAGTCTAAGGGAGCAGAAAGACAGTTCTAACCTACACCAGAAGTGGAAGAGTATGAGCACTCTACCACTGCATGGTTCCTGGGGTAAGCTGTGTCTTGGGTTGACAGCCAGACTAGTCAAGTCTAGAAGGGGGAGGGAATTCAGGGAGGTTGATAAACAGATGACCATGAATGCCTCTCATGTAACATTTGACTGCCTGTTCCATGTTGTATCCTGGCCTCTTGGCTGGGCTGGGTAGGCTGAGCCATGAGTTTTTGAACAAGTGAGCAGAGCGAGGGAATCAGCAGCCTAGGGAGGTGTGCCTGGTGTAGTGGGAGTGGAAGGGGTTAGCTGAGCAGGTCTGCAAAGGAAGAAACATCAGAATGGAGCTTAGAAGGAAATTGGAAGAGGACAAAGGGGAGAAGAGAGCACTGCTGGTAAAGAGGAAAGGTTGTTTGGAGACATAGATTTAAGAAAACTATACCAGGCATGCAAATTTCTGAGACCTTATGGCAATCACTGTCTTTTGAAGAAGAGGCCAAAGAGCCTACAATGGCAGTCTACTCAACCCTTCCAGCTAGGCCACATTGGATGGGAGGAAGAAAGAACTGAAAGGTCGTGGTGGGACCCCTGGGGTCACTACTCCAGGCTGCAGGGAAAGGATCCTTTGGCTGGAAAAGGATGGAGAATCAGTGTTGCTTTCCAAGTACAGAGACCATTTGACCATCTAGCACCTGGAGCAAGCTGCCTGTCAAACCCAATCGCTTCTGCGGTTAGGCACTCGACTGCAGCACTGGGTAGCTACAGCTGGGGGCTGGCCAGCCAAGGGCAATGAATTGGCAGGGGACATGCTACCAAACCCCAGGGCCTGCCTGGCAGCAGAGCTGCCAGGAATAGCTCACCAGGTTCTGTCTTTAGCCCCCAGGGAGGTACTCACTCTATCCACACACTGGGTCAGTCCCATGGCTTCAATTACATCTCTATGCTGGGAACTCCCAAATCCACGTCTCCAAGGCCTGCTCATGTCTCAAGAGAACCTCCAGTCAACATGCCCTTACTGAAGTCCCTGTCTTCTGCTAATCCCATTTTCACTCTGTGAAAGGCATACCATCTTGCCAGTAGCCCAAACAACTGGAAGGCATCCCTGCTTTGTTCATTTTTGTCCTGCCAACAGATCAGCAAAATCTGGCACTTCCTCTTCCTCTGAAAATCCATCTCTTCTGCCCCGGTCCTGCCATCAGTCATTTCTCCCCTGGCCAATGTTTTCTGCCTGAATATTATCCCTCCAGGTGACCTTCCAGATCATCACAAGGTAACCTCAGGATATACAGATCTGACCAAGTGTGCTCCTTGATGAAAGATCTCCTCACCTGTAGGGTGAAATTGAAGCTCCTGAACAGCCTATGAGGCTCCCCCTGACCTCCACTGTCTGTCTCATCTCACCTGTTTAGAACACTGGCTATACTCAGTGGCTGTGGGATGTGCCATGCCCACCACCAGGAGGGCTCTGGTGAATTTGAACTCATTCCCTCCCACTCAGCTCCCAAGTCAGCCTCTTGGTACAGCCATTTCCAGCAGCCCAGGCAGGATTGTGACCTCATCCCACTCATGTGCTCATCCAGTTTTGTGGCAGTCTTTCCACTGGACTGAGCTTCTCCGGGGTGAGAAGGGAACTGTGTCACACTCTGGCGCTCAGCATTTGCAGAAGTGCTTGTTGAATGAATAAGTGAGTGACCAACCGAAGTGAGTCCTGGGCTTTGAGGAATCCAATCAGCAGCTCTGATGCCCAGACTCATTTTTCCGCCAATCACTGGCCCCAGGCTCCCTGACCCATTGATGCCTCCCAAACTCAATGAGACCTTCCCGGAGCAGTGAGCAGTGCTGAGGCCTTTGGTAGCCAGCACCATTCATGCCCCAGATGTGCTGGGGGTTGGGTGAGGGATTCCTCAGGGAGGAGAAGTGGTAGAGCTGGGCTCCCCCCCACACCCACCTTCTTTTTCAGCTTGTGCCGGGCCCGCTTGGCGGCCCTGGCGCTGTTGGGGACTTTGGGCTCCGTGCTGTTGATGAATTCCAGCAGTTCATCCACATCTCGGTGGTCCACGGCGGGCTCCCCAGGGATCCCGCCCAGGGCGCCCCCCTTCATGGGCAGCTCCTCTTTCCGCCTGGTCAGCCTCGAGCGGAGCTTCTCCCGGATCTCGGTATAATTCCGACTCGTCGGGGCAGCGGGTGGCTGGGGGAGGGGGAGGTGCTGACATTACACCCTGGGCCTGGGAGGCCCTGAGCACTCCCACCCGCTGGCACCAAACATGGTGAGGAGTGAGGCAACTGTTCTCTCTACCATAGCCACACAGACCAAACGGCTTCACCCTCAGCAAGGCCCTGAGCCGAGGCAGTGGTGGGTGGCGGAAGGGGGCGGCAGGTGACAGTGGTGGGAGCACACTGACTCGGTAGTCAGAAAAGCAGGTTGGAGCCCGGGCCTTGTCCTTGGAAGTTGTATGACCTTGGGCAGGTCACTGAGTCTTTGTGAGCCTCAATTTTTCATCTCTAAAATGAGGATAATCACCCCTACTCAAAGGTGACTAGCAATGTCATTACTTTCACTTCTTCTGTCCTCCACTGCACTACCCTGGCCGGCAGCCCTCTCCTCTTCACCTTATGAGACTTCTGAACTGCTTTCTCCCCCTGTCCAGAGACAGCATGTACTCTGCTCTGAGCTCCTTCCTGGCGCCATCTGTGCTCACGGCCTGTCCCTCGGCTGGCTCTCATACGTGGGGGACTGAGAGCCTTTGCTTCCACTCTGCCTTCATCACGCACAAGCCTTCACTTCTCTGTGATTACACACGTATACATACTCATCAGAATCAGAGCTCTCTCTCTGCCATTTCCTTTCCTTTTGCCTAAGGAAAAAAAGTCAATCTTAAGAGAAACCACAAAAACAGCAAAGATAGCAAAATGCTGAAAAATCCCTGTCTCACAAATATGCTGTGAGAATCAAGTGAGTGGATGCAGGGGCGAGGACTCACAGGTCCAAGTGCAGCTATTATGCCCAGAGCAAAGGGAGCTCTGGGGAGAGCAGGGTACTCATCTCGCTCACCCGGGCTGGTCCCCAGCCCTATCTGGCCTGAACAGGCCCACTCACCGCATTGTGGCCGAAGAACTCACAGTAGCAGCAGTCACAGAACTTGCCGTCTCGCTGGTGGGTAGAGGACGAGGTGCAGGAGCTGCGCTCTGAGCTGCTGTCCTCTTCCTCGCCCAGCCCCTCATCTGCCTCGCAGGGCTGGGGCAACTGGCAGGCCAGGCCACTGTGTGTAAACTTGTGCCCCTTGCACCCAGGGTCCCTGCTGAAGGGGGAGAAAGATATGCCCACAGGTGAGGGTGGGCATTGCAGGGACAGATCGCAAAGGAGCCTGGGGAAGCAGCTCCACCATCACTGTCCCTCGAAGACCCAGGCATCAGGCACGATCAGCACCTCTCACAGAACAAGGTGAGTGAGCACCATGCCTGCTGTTGCTCAGGGCTCAGTTTTACTTTGATGGTCTGTTGGCCTGTTTCTCTCTTATATTGATGGTGCACTCGCCAAGAGCAGGAACAGTGCCATTTTCATTTTTGGGTCCCTGTCTGCAGCTCATAGCAGGTGCTTGGTTAGTAGCAGTCTGAATAAAGAAGTGGGCTGATGGCTACCTGGTAATATCCAACAAAGTCAGTCTCCTTCCACTCTCTAAGGCCCTTATGTCAGCAAACTTACCTGTGGGCCACAGAGCTACTGCAGAGGCCAAGAAGTGTACTCAACAGGTAATTTCTGCCCACCCCCAAATCCTGCCAAACAGGTATTGTTTTCTCCACCTGGGAGTGAAGACTGAGGCTCAGAGTACCTAACTGATTTCTCCATGGAGCAGCCAGGATTCTGCCATGGCTCTCTCTATGCCCTGCTCCCCACTGCAGTGCTCTGCCTCTGGATGTCAGGAAGCCCTGGGGCATCTTGTAACATAAATGATTTACCCAGTGAGGATGAGACAGAAGTCTGAAAGCTTCAGAATTGGAGCTGGAAGCACCTGAGTGCTAGACTGGGCATCAGCAGCTGGAGTGCCTGGGCTGGGGCCAGAGCTAAGCAGTGGGAGCTGGGGGAAGCAAGGAAGAGGTTCAGCTTCAAGGGCAGTCTTCATGGACAAGAGGTGGAAAAGGATGGGCAGGAACCATTATCAGTAATGCTCAGAGAAGTTTACATCAAACTGACTTAATTTAGCAAATTAAAATAACTAGTGCTTTGGAGACAATGCAGAAACTAGAATACTAATACTGGTGGTTACATCAATTTGGATAACACTTCGGAAAATAATTTTTCAATATGAAGTAAGAATTCTCCAAAAAAACCTTTAACATAATCTTTTTTTTTTTTTTTTTCCATTCTGAAAGATCTAGTCTAAGGAGAAAAACCTAAGAGGAAACACACTTTGGGCAAAGACATCTTATCTTAGTGATATTTATAATGTTAAAATGTTGGAGTGGCCCAAATGTTCAGCAACTGGAGGAGAAGCAAGCACACTGTGAAGAAAATTCTCCAGCCTTTCAGGCCAAGGGCTCAGAAGCCCACAAAGGAAACACACGAAGCTAAGAGCAGCTGAAAAATGGTAGACACTATCAAATCATGGGGAAACACACGTGGTGAAGTGGGGGTAAGGGGGAGCCGAGTACAAAAGTTGTTGTTTAGGGAGGTTGATATTACAAAGGGAACCCACAAATGTGTAATAAACACACACACGATTTATAACAAAAATATAACAACATTTTTGAACTTTCAAATATATGTTAACATCACTTTTCTCAGTGCATAATTACTTCTTAAGTAATCTACCTGAAGAGCATAATTCCTCAATCAAACAGATTTAGGTACAAGGATGTTCATTATACTTTGTCTATAATGGCAAAGCAACTAGAAATGTCTAAATGTCCAATGACAGGGGAATGGTAAAATAGAGTTGTTATACAATAAGACACTGTGGCCAAGTTTTTCAAGAATTTTAACTGGGAAAATGATTATAAAGTTGAACAAATTCATTACACAAAAATGTAATAGGACAGACTTAATTATGTCATTTATATACAGAAACATCAGAGCTAACACCAAGTATTAGAAATTTACCTTAGGGTTATAAGAACATTTTTCTTCTTTATACATTTCTAAATTACTCTGTGTTAAAAACAAAACACATCATTCTTTTATAATTAAAAAAAAAAAACTGTAAGAAAAACAGAGCCTGCCCTTTAATTCCAAGCCCAAAGGTACCTTTGGCAACACTTTCTAAAACTCCAGGCTTAAGGCATCAGGAAGGTTGCCCTTCACATTGCTCGCTTGCTCACCTGTGAGTGCTGGGGAGCTGCTGTGAGGCCGGCGGCGGCAGGAGAGGCCCACTGCAGTGCCCGCTGCAGTGCCCACTACAGGGGTGGCTGCACCCTGAGAAGGGTGGAGGCATCTTCAGGAGCGGCATGCTGGTGGAGGGCAGGTGGGGGCTCTGACAGGCCCCAGGGGTGTGGGGAGCAGCAGCAGCGGCAACAGGGCACTCTGAGGCCTGGGCAGGGAAAGGCGCTGCTGGGGTGGTGGGAAGCAGGTGTGGGTGGGGTGGTGAGTCAAAAGATCCGGGGTGAGATGGGATCAGCGATGCTGGTGGGGGGTGGTGGCCGGTGGGGCTGTTAGGCGGAGCAGTGAGATCTGAGTGCCGGTGATGCTCCGAGATGGGGAAAACCTCACCTGTGGATGAGGTGGGGAGAAAGGCATCAGAGTGAGCATTGGGGTCCTGGGCAGGGAAGCACAAGGGCTCCTTGCCAGAGTCCTGCTGACTGACCAGATGGGACCTTTCTGGGTCTGGCCTCCCAGGGGTCCCTGAGCCTCGGATGAGCTCAGCATTGCATTGGGCTTGAGGTTTCTCTGGGCAGCAGCTCCAACACAGGCTGGAATGCAGGTGTGAGGAAGGAGTACCAGGAATGCTGGCCTTGTGAAAAGCCACACCACCCTTAGCATGGATGGGACCTGCCATCAGTCTTAAAAGCACCTGTATGTTACAGGCATTCCTTAGGCCCACAGCAGAATGTACAGATGCCAGTGGAGCAGCAGGCTGAGGCCTTGTGAAAAGAGCAGCCAGGTAGACCAGGCTTTCAGGTGCCTCGGATGTCAGACAAGTGGGAAAAAAGTTCTATGATTCTGGTTCATGCACCAATCTAACTGGAATTGTATACTGATCAACTCGCAACTCTGGGGCAGACCTTTGAAGAATTCAGTCCCTCTGTTTAGAAAAAGATAATAATTTATACTTGCATAGTACACCAATAAGCGAGGGCTTATCCTTTTGGTCTCTGTGGGTTTTCTCTGGGTTTAAGGTTTATACAGCTGTGGCTGGTAATCACAGCTTGTTATGCTCCCCCTCTCCTGACAATGTGAAGCACCCCTGACATGAAGAGGAGGCTAGGAAGGCTTTCTGTAGGAAGGGTTAGGTGTTGGGCATAGTTTCTAGCATCCTGAGGGCCCTCCCTGATTCCATTTTCCATTCAGTCAGAGCTCACCAGGTCCCCTCCTAGAGCCAATTCCAACAGCCACAAGAGCCAATGACAGGGGTAGCTAGAGAGTTGTGGGGAAAGGAGGCCCACAGAGACAGTCAAGGACTACTCACTCCCCTTCTGCTGCCATCACAACAGCTCCACTTTTACTCATTTTAATAGCTGAAATTCTGATGTGTTTGACTGGAGTGGGGAGGAAAACACAGCTTTCTACAGTGGGGCCCAGCTCTCTCTCAAGCTCGGATACTCACCGGGGATGGTGGGAGGACTCCCAAGCGAGCTGCCTGGCACGGCCCCACTGGAGTGTGGGGAGTTCCAGAGGCCTGAGAGCTTATGTGCTGACAGGAACGAGCTGGGATCCCAGTCTCCCGAGTTCCCATGGCAGGAGGAGGAGGAAGACGAGGACGATGAAGAGGAGGATGAAGAGGAATGGGAGTCACCCCCACAAGACTGTGATTTGCAGGATGTATGTGACAAGGAGATCTAGAGAAGGAGGGAGAAAAAGGCTCAATGTAAAACAGCATACAGAAGAGCTGCCCTTTTGCTGCCTAAGCTTACTCAGGAGCACTTCCTCCTCCAGGCCCCATGCAATGACCTAAGCACAGGCCCTACAATTCCAAGAATAAGGGAAAACATGAGCCAGGTCGTAGGGTTTCTGGTGAAGTGAAGTGTGTGGACACTCGGGGGAGATTCTGGTAGGGGTAGTGAATACCTGTCAACTGTGGGACTTTGGGGAGTCCTGGGAGCTGCCAAGCAAAGGAAGGACCTTCACGGCAGAACTGTTAAGGCTAAACTGATTCTGAGTCAAAGAGATTGCCAGGAGGGGCATGATAAACAAGGGACATCTGGACACTGTTATTCTGCAAATGGTAGTGTCCAGGCATCATGAAGGATACCTAACTGAGGGCACTGCAGGTCTGATCTTCCATGCCATGCTGGCTGGTTTTCAAGCTGCCACAGGGTTGAAGGAAGTAGACATACAAAGCAGGGGCAGGACTGTGCTCTACCAAAACCTATGAGCAGGACCTCAGACTTGGCTCAGGGGTCAGGTGGCTGCTGGCAGCCTCTCTTCTGTTCTCTCCCTGTGAACCCAAGCTGCTAATGCTGAGTGGATGTGGCCTAGCAGCCTATCATCTCCTAGACACAGGGTGGCCCAAGGAGAGCCACCTGAAAGTGAAAGAATGGGGAAGGAAAAGCTCAATGGTCTGCCTTCCCTGGGCAGGCAGCCTTCCTGCATTCAGGGACCCTGTTCAGCGGTTACCTACCGCCACTGCATGTTCTCGACCTGTCTGCCTTTCATCTTCCTCCATGCTCTTTCGGCAACTCTGGCAGACCCACAGAGGCATCTCGCCTAGGAGATTCTTGACGAGCTTTGGCATGAAGTCAGGGGGCAGCTTCTCACCCTGCAATACCAGTCCATTTTGGGAAGGGCCTTCTTCCCAGCCTTTGCGTTCCCGATGACACAGCAGGCAGCAAGTCTGCACAGACTGGCTGGAGGTGGGGGGAACCTGTCCAACAGACAGAAACAGGGTTTCCCAGGAGGGGAAAGGTTCTACTTAGAAATAACATCAATAATGCCAATAATGTCACTTATTACGTACCAGGCACTGGGTTAGGCACTTTATATACATAATTTTAGTCCTTGTAACAGCTCTGCAAACTAGGTGTTATTATTCTTTTTTTTTTTTTTTTTTTTAAGATGAGAGATTTCAAGAAGTTAAGTAAGCTGGTCAAAGTTATGGAGTTAGTGAGTGGCTGAACTAGGATTTGAACTAGGATTTGGCTGATACCAAAGCTCATGCTCAAATGCCCCAATGTCCCCAAATCTTGAAGGTTAAAGAGAAGATGGCCCTTCCTTCTCTGTTCTAGCATGGCTGGGAGAGATCATACTTCTTAGGCTGTCTATATAGTTGACAGACCAATCCCCTTCCAGTAGGAAAGAATACCTTCAGTTATTGCAGGTGTGAGAGAACGTGTGGATTCCTCCAAACTGTACAATTCCATTAGGATCACAGCAGCATTCTGGAGAAGGGGTTTGCACGGTCAGTCAAAAAACATCATCTCAACCGAAAACTGAGTTGGAGGGCTAAGGCACACCATTGCTTCTGAGAGGCCGTGAGGTGTGGTGACAAGCCTGAACTCTTGGGTCAGACTGATATGCATTCCAATCCCTGCCTAACCATATTAGCTGGGTGACCTTGAGCGAGTTATTTAACTTCCTGAGTTCTGATTTCCTACCTATCTTGCAGAGTTGTTGTGAGGCTTGGTGCGCAAACAGGGAAAGTGCCTAGCCCAACACAAAGTAGTTACTATTCACTCTCCCCCTCTTCTAGAACAAACTTGACTTAGAATTGTTAAGTCTGTAAGTTTCCTTTTACACCAACCCCAATTCATGACTTTCCTGTATCCTGCAAAACTTGGTAGTCCTTGTTCATTCTGACACTGGGCTTGGTCATGTTTCTTTTGCCAATGGGATCTTGGCAAACATGCTGCCAGCGGAAGCTTGAGAAGTGTGTATGCATTTCTGCTTGCTTCCCTGCATGGTGGGGCTTGTTTGCTGTTGTACCTCTGCTATGCCATGAGAGCATGATCAGGCTAGCTGCTGAAGAAACCTGAGACGTTGAGAAAAGCGAGTCTTCCCAGCTGATTGACCAGTGGATCAGATGTGTGTGAGTCCAGCTGAGGTCAGTCAAGCCAGCCCCACTAGCAGAAAGCCCCAATCTTCCCACCAAGTCATGAGAAATAACAAATGGGGTTGTTTGAAGCCACTATGTTTAGGGGTGGTTTGTTATATGCAAAAAAGTTAACTGATACACCTTCCAAACTTACCTACCACTAGGTAACAGGTATTTGTAGATACCTAAGAAAAGAATAAGGGTATCATCCTCATCCTAACAATAAAATAAATACCACCATCTTTCTGGAATAAAATCACCTGTTCAAAATAAGTTGGCATCACCGTATGCTTAAATCTGTAATGTTACCATTATACTGACCTGGGTCCCTGGTTTCTAGAAAAAGAAAGGAACCAAACAGTTGTACCAAGAGCAGAATGAAACATTTGGGGAAGTATAAGGACCTGGGAAAATATTATCAGAGAGAAAGCCTACACGTGGAACTCATGTGAGACACTGTCAAGGCAACATTTCAGTGAGCAAGGCAGTTGCTTAATTGCAACTACAAAGGATGTAGCTTCTAAACCTGAGTGGCAAATATCCAGGGGTGGAAGGCTGATGCAAGATAGGGTTCAGAGAAGTTAAGGCAACGGAGGCCTTTTTGAGAATTGTACTCAGGAAATTCCATAGTTATAAGGTGCTACGGTAACTCATGGAAGAGGTGAGGCTAACCCAAGTGACTTCCTCTGTGAGAAATGTGATGGTGACATGACCATATTCTTAAGGCAAACACCAGGACATGTAATTTTACCAGATGATAGATGCTACGGTTGTTATATAAGATGAAAACCTGTTTAAGTAAAACTATTCTTGAAATTCTCCATGTGGCCTATGAAGCACAACACATGTAGTTTTGTAGGTATGATCAAGAATTCAAATGTAAAATGGATACAGCAGTGTGTAATAGTGTTTCTTCTATTTTCTTTTAAAAGTAAATACTGAAAAATCCTTTTAAGTTAAATGTGTTATCAAGGTGACTAAGTGTAATCAAGGTGTAATCAAGGTGTCAAAGTATTAATGAGGTATTGCTGAAACAACACTGGCTTTGGCATTAATCCTGGGTCTCCATCACTTACCAGCTTTGTGATGCAAATTCTACTTACTCTGTCTCCATCTGTAAAAATGAGATTTAGTCCTAACTTCTAGGATAGATATGAGCATTGCATTTGATTAAGCACTAAGTCCAGTGTCAGGCACATAAGCACATTTCAACAGAAGTGCTAATTATGAACAGGATGGGAGCAAAGAAATCAGGACTAGAGCAGTGATCGGAAGGTCACTGTATTTTATAAAATTTTATATGCAGTGAGTCTAAGGTGACTTTGAGACATCTAAAGCTCTGTCCTCAACCCCATGAAGTCATTCCTTCAGTTCCCCAAATACTCTCTGTATTCTCTATCTTGAGCCTTTGTTAAAGGGGATCCTCTGCTTAAAGCCCCAGCTGAAACCCAACCTCCTCCAAACTTCCCTAGAAATTCACCTCTTCTCTCCATGCATATCCCACAGTACTTCTTGCCTTCCACTTGATTTATTTACTTGTCTCCTCTGGCCCTTCCACTAGGTTCTGGTCCCAGAAGGCAGGCACCACTCTGAATCTTTCTGGAGCTCTCACAGTGCAGCACAGGCTCTAAGTTCAGCTGAGCACACAGTATCTAAGTCAGACTTGTAAGCACCCCCAAAGCAATACAGCTTGCAGGTGACTGGTGAGACACTCTTGAAATTATTGTTTCCCACAGAGAGCGGGCTACTCCCCACACCTTAGCCCCTCCACTTGAACAGTTCATCTCAAGAGTGACAGAATAGAAGTCTGCGTTCCTTGGGGATTAACCAACAAGTCCTTGCTCAAGGAAATAATATGCCTCTCCCTAGAGCCAAATTAGTCCACATAATAAATGAGATTAGCCATCAGTGGAAGTGAATTTACAGGACAGGCTGTCTTTCAGTTTAAAGGAAGCATAGGGTCTAGAAAGTTAATTAAGTCCTCACTGAAGCAGGGATACCATCTACATTGCCTTAGGTTGCCCAGAGGACTACATGATATTAGAGAGAAAAAGCACTTAGCTCAATAGCTCCATGCTATAGGCAACTCCACCTATAATCTAGGCCCCATGGTCCTTCTGTTTTTAATAAGTCTAAGCTAGATTCTAGCTTATCCGTTATTTTAAGATCTTTCTACGCCCAGTTCTGGCATTCACTCCCAGAGTGAACCCTAACTAAGTCTTGACACTCCTAGGTACCAAATCCAGTGGGGTTGGGGGGGGGAGGGCTTTTCTCACTGTTACTGTCATCTCTACTTTTACTGTGAGTGGGTGATGAGAACCCCAAGCCCTGGAGATGTTATAGTCAGAAGGTACTATCCCTGTTGCTCCACATTTTTGCTTTAGTAGCCAAGCTCTTGATTCAGTGTTACTTTTGACTGTGAGCTCCTGCCACTTTCCAAATTCCTGGCAATCATGACTGCGTAAGCCCTGGCTTTCAGCTAGCTGCTCTCAAGCTACATTTTTAGCGCCTGACAGAGTATTCCCATACAAAGAATATGATTAATAAATGTGTATCAAACAAATAAAACATCCAATCACTTTTCTTTATCACAAAGGCTGACAGAACTGATTCCTACACTGGTCAACAATTAACTACTCCTTCTCACTTCAGTTTAAATTTCAGTCTCTCCACATACAGGTTGAGCCTTAGGCAAGAGGTGATAAAAGAGGAAGGCAAGGCTCTTGATTTTGGATCTGCTCCCAAAAAAGCCATTGAATTACTTTTGTTTCACTCTGAGCAAAACCAGAACCTCTGGAACACAGGGGACCCACCAGAACAGGCAAGGAATCAGATGAACCCTAGACTGTGCCACTCTCACCCCAAGAGGCTAGCATGTGCAACTGCTAAAAACTGTATCTCTGTTCCAGCGGACCAGACCCAGACATCTGTTTTGGCCTGAGAAGTCTCAAGCTAAGGCATTCTGGACTTTCTTCAATAAAAAGGGGTAAACTCAAAGGGAAAGCCACTTTTTTCATGGAACACCTTTTTACTTGAAAGAATGACTGCCAGACTAACACCATTTGATGTGGGTATTGGCAGACATTTTCTTTAAAAAAAAAAAGAAAAAGAATAAAATGAGCTTGTACCTTCATGTAAAACAAACTTTTATTGTTACCAGCTCAAGCTTTCAAGGAAAAAAATCAGAATTTTGGAAAACCTGTATCTATCACCAGTTCCCCAATACTTCAAAACCTGGTGGTGAAATTATTGGTTATGTTAACAAATGCCATCTTAAAATACTATGGAATGAAATTAGAAAATGTTTGGAAGATCTGCCAAATTCTTTAAGTTTACTTCCCAAGCATAAAATTAGCCTTGGGCTGGTAAAAAATTCATTCAAAGTGCAAGAAGGATCAACAGATTTTAATCAAAACAAGGATAAAGACCAGATAGGGTCTCAGATTCCACATTGCAAAGAAGAATATCAACAATCTTGAAAAACTATTAAAAATACCATTTTCAAAAAAAAAGTCCCCTTTCCAACAATGGATCAGTATGAAACTAGATCCTTCTTTTAGTATACGCCAACCAAAACAATGTATTGCAACAGACTGGATACAGATGCATACATGAGAACCCAGTTTTTTTTTTTATTAAGCCAGATATAAAGAAATCTGCAAAAAAAAATGAAAGCAAAACTATTCTATTTTTTGGTTGGTTTTGGAAAAAATTTACTGAAAATTGCTATTTATATTAATTTGATAGGCTTAATAGTTCTTCTCAAATGAACCAGTAACTAGGTTATTTTTAAATTTTCTCAGCTTCAATACTTAAGTTGGTAAATATCAACAGCTATAACCAACAGAAATTCTTTTGGGTTTTTGCAATAATTTAGGCACGCAAAAGTGTCCCAAGACCAACTAGTTTGAGAACTGCTGATATAAACCATCTACCCATCACCTGATGTGTGCACAGTAAGCAATGAGACCAACATGGCAACCTGGAGGGCTCTTTGGGGGAAGGAATTCAGTCATTCAGTCTTTCTGTGCACATGGCTTGGGAACTGCCAGAAAATAAGTCGGATCACCACACCAGGCAGCTGTCAAGGACTGCTCTGAAGCCAGATCTAATTCTCAGCACTAAATCTGTTCATTCCTCTCATGGAGTCCTTTCACTCCCAAGAGTTAGTATATGTTTGTAGAATTCCCCACCTCCACCATCCCCCACTCCCCCTGCTCCTCACCTAAGACACATGCTTGTATATACCAAGCAGTCCCACAACAACAGCTTCCAAATTCTATTCTGAAATGGCCCACTGGAGCACTCTACTCTTAATACACCCAAGTCCAAGAGGCTCACTGTCACCAAGGCAGGCAGAGGACAATAGTACCAGCTAAAATTCCCTGCCAGAGTAGAAAAAACAAAATGACTCCTCCCCATGCTGGAAAGACTCATCAGCTATCATCATCACTCACTCTTCCATTTATCCAGTCACTTCATCAACAAACATTCTTAGAGTCCTACCTGGTGACAACCATTGTGCTGAGCACTGGGAAACAAACAATGGAGTTCTGCCTGAGAAGATATGCTTAAACCAGGCAGGTTATTCAAGGGGCTGTCAATGCCCCCTACTCCTGGAATGCCTCATACTCATTTTGGAGAATCAAGTAGGGACATACAGCCTAAGAACCACCAGTCAGTCAGGATATTAGGCTCCTCTCCTGAGTAATCTTTCCATGCCTTCTTGAATCTCTCTCCAGTTTTCTATCTTTATTCATTCTTTAAATTTCTTACAGCATCGGTAAATGGTTGTTGGACTGCGCCCCCCCCTGCACCCCCCGCCCATCTCTAGTTTGCAGAGCCCATTTGTTCCTCTAACTTTCCCAGTTTGCTATTTCAGCTCCAGTCTTTTTCTAGTTAAGCTCATACCCATGACCCTGGCATTCATGACCTGGTCCCAGAGGACTCCCTCAGGCTCCCACTCTTCACTAATGCTTGAGAACCTGAGATTCTATTGAATTGTTTCCAGATACTTCCTTGCTCCTTGAATCTCAGCTCTGCTGCTTGGTGAACTCCTACTCATTCCCTAAGATCCTGGCTAAAGGATGCCAATGACTTTGCCAGATGAGGCTGAGCAGATGTCATTTTTTTTTTTTTTTTTAGAGACAAGGTTGCCCAGGGTAGTTCTGAACCCGCAGACTCAAGCGATACCTGGCCTCAGTCTCCCAGCACTGGGATTACAGGTGCATGCCACCATGCCTGGCAGAAGTCATTTACAGCATCTATCATACTGTGAGTGTGTCCACTCTCAAATACCCAGTACAATGGGAGCTCTTTGGGTTAAGGGATGAAACCTGGTCATTTAAATGTACCCAGGAAGCTAGGCTTGGCTTGGGCTGGGCAATAGCGGGCATTCACTGTATAAATGAATGAATGTTCCACCTGGCTCTCATCTCAGCTGCTCTCCACAAAGGACAGAATAAAAACACAACTGTTTTAAATACTACATTAAAGGCATGGTCACTTCACCCCAAGCTGCTGCTGGCATCAGTACTAACAATCTCAGATCACCCTAAATTTAGCAATCAGAGCTGCAGTGAATTCTTACAGAGCTGATGTAACTACACCTCAGTGCTCTGCAGTTTTCACCTGGACTCCCACTCAGGCTGTTGGCTCAGGTCATTCCAGGAGGCAAGACGATTGTTTCATACCACAAAGTTAGCTGGGGGAGAATTTCCTCCGCTTGTACAAGCTGAGACAAGAATAGGGCAATGAGTGTCTCTGACCCTAGTGACCCTAGGCTAGTTCTTCTTGGGTACAATCAGCTACAGGAAGGTCTAAGATGCTACTTATTAATCAGCAACTACATGCAAAATTTCCACCCAACTACTCTGTAACCCCAGTACAGAATTCTTATAGGTAGGGAGATTATAAATGTTGGGGACAGACTATTGTGGGTTCAAATCCCAGTTCTGCCATTTTCAGTATCACATTAGATTATTACTCAATTTCTCTGAGACTCAATTTCCTCATTTATGAAATGAGAATAAAACCATAGTTCACAGAGTTGTGAGGACAGAAGGAAATAAATTATGTAAAGTACCTGGCCTGGGCCTGGCACACAGTAGGTGCTCAATACCCGTTAGTTTCTTTCCTCTTCTGTCCTGGAAGAAACGACAGGGAAACTTACTAAGTGAGACTTGCCCAATCCAGCATTACACTTGAAGCACAGGACTAAGAACTAGATAGATGGCCTTCCAGGTCTCTTTGAAGCCCTCAGTCCAGGTTCTCTGGCTCAGTGTCCTGTAAGAACCTTCCATGTTTCCAGCCCTTTCTTTCTCAGTTTCCCTAGAACCCTCTTCAGAGCAAATAAACCTATTTCAGATAGAGGGAGAAACAAAAGGGATGTGGAGAGCTAACAGCTTTCGGCAGGAATAAAGGAGACGCAGCCTGTGGGGCTGCAGCCTGGAGTCCACAGTATGAGGGTGGGAGTGTAGGCAGAAAACCAAAGGGTGCAAACATCAGCACTTCTGGGGATGTGTATTTGTCTCAGTCCTGCTCTGTTCTGCATATCCTGCCACGAAGAACTATTAAGTCTGCCACAGAGAACTTTCCCCCAAAGCACAAAGCACTCACACCACCACCCTGCTCCCTCTGCCTCTTTCTTTTTAGCATGAGTTTGTCTGTTAATCCTCCTAAACACACAGGCAGATAACCAGTGATTTGGTCTGGGATATGCATGATTCATTCCATCCCAATCATTCAGCAGAGGTGGAACACACAGTAGGCAGGGGGAAAGCATTATGATACACAAGGGAAGAATAGCAGTTGGACAATCTTATTAACAGGGCAACAACTGGAGAACTGGGGAAAGCTTGGTTTTCTTCTTTAAACCAAGGCTGCATATGGAAAAGTCCCCCCGCCCCGCGCCCCAGGGAGGAACCAGTGGTCTCTGAAGACTACACTAGGCCTCTGCAAAGAGCCCCACTGCACCCTCAATTTAGCAGTTCCCAGACTCAGTCACCCATAGAATCACGGGGGTGGGGTGGGGTGTGCAATTAAAAGCAATAGATTCTTGGGCTCCAAACTTAAGAGACTCTTGCTCTATAGGCCTGGAATAGGTTTTAGCAAAGCACAGGGGTGCTGATGACCAGGTAGGCTGGGGTGAGGGAGAGGAATCAATCACAATTGTTGCTCTCCACTGAAAAGTACATCCTCTAATGTTATCAGAGAATTTACCCATGTATATTACATTCACTTCCCTACTAAAGCCCTTTCACTGACTCTTCACTGCCTACAGGATAAAGCCTAAGCCTCTTGGTATGGTTTTCAAGAACCCTGCTAGTGTCTCCAGCCTGAACTTCCACCAACTCTAATGAGTGAGGTGGGTCAAACCTCTGGGCCTTGGCCTTTATCCCTTCCTTTGAAGCCTCAGCTCTGAGATGTTTTTTCTCAACTATCATGTATATGCATCCTTACCAGCAAGTACCTACAATAATCAGAACTACTACTTGAGCCTAAGTGCCTTACAGGCAGCAATTATGGCCCTAATGTGAGCTTGATGTCACTATCATTAAATAACTTAAACTTAGATCCTGCCCTCAGAAATTCCAGGTTCAGGAATTAAAGGTGTTAGGATTTAACAATTTGGTAGCAGGTATTAAATTTGTGGCTTATTAATATTTTTAAATCTTTGCAGCTGTCTTTATCTGTAAAGATCTGGCACTTCTACATAATGAATCTCTATTGGCTTACAAAAGTGAACCAGAAGTGGCAGGGATCTCCTCAGTGTCATTTCCTACTGCATCAAAGTGGCCAGACCAGGCGGGTACTGATTCTATCTAAGGGTGGTCCCTATGTAGTGGGGCTCTGAACCAAGGCCCTGCCACAGAGACTGTAATGTGTGCTAAGCAGCCATGCAACATAATGAGATGGTCTTAATAAAGATACTGACTGATTCTCTGCTCCAGTTCCTTGAGGGAACAGGTTTAACTCTGAGCAGTGGGGGAACCAAATCTCTAGAGTCCCTTTAAACTAGGCAGGGCAAAGTCCCAGAGGGATGCTATTCAGCGACCAGAGATGTGAAGAACAGGAGGCACTCAACCTCCACCAATATCTGGTTTACAGGCTAGCTGTCTCCTGGGGGCTAAGTGCACCCACTACCAGCTGAATGGTCTGAGAGAACTGAAGACAGCAGATCTGGGAGGTGAGAACACTCAGGCTTTGGTGGTCATCTGGCACAGTTTCCACCACATACCACCTGTGACTCGTATGCTAGGAGTGTCTATGTACTAGGTGCTGTGTGGGTTGCTCCACATTCTATTATCAAGTTGTCCATGAGGCTTCCAGTAGGGAAGAAACATGACTAGGTCACAAAGCTAGGAAGAGACTGAGCTCAGAGTTTCCACCAAGTCTGTTATCACTAAGCATTACTTCTCACAGCCTCCTTCAAATGCTTTAGATATCCCCCCCCCCCCTTGCAGTAATTGTTCTATTTTTCTTGTCAGGTAAAAGAGGACTTGGGTTCCCAATGACAAGATCAATCCACTTGGTTTGACTCAACTGGAAGTATAGCAGTCCCTTTTCATGAGATTTCACTTTCTACAGTCAACTGCGCAGAAACTTTCTATGGAGGAAATAATCTGAAAATATTACCTGCAACAAGATACTCTGAGTAATGACATTCATATAATCTTTATAGTATAGTTATAATTGTTCTACTTTTATTATAGTTACAGTTAACCCCTTACTGTACCTAACTTATAAACAAAGCTTTATCAGAGGTATGTATATATTAAAAAACAGTATATATAAGACTCTGTACTCCATGGGTTTCAGGTGTTCCCTGGGATTTTGGTATATAACCCACTCAGGGGTAAGGGGCAAATGCAGTAAGGACTTTTGGGATGACAAGTAAGCTCAAGGTCCTTGTACTGAAAAGGGTACTGATTATGCAAATAAGTTAAGGGGCAGGATAGAACCAGGATCCTAGTTATTGACCAGGGTAGGGGCTACTCAGAGACAGCAGACCATGCCCTGTGAAAATGTAGGTTCATTAGAGTTTGTTGAAAACATTTCAATTGTTAAAATATTTAATCAAATCAAAACAAAAACCAGAAACAAAGTAATGTGTGAGTTAGGACATCAGAACATGTCTGAGCCCTGGAAATGGTCATATTTGCTGCTTTTGGCTATGGCTGGGATAGTGACCCTGAGCTCTACCTTACCCATTCTGAGCACATATAAGGAAGGGTTATTATAAGTGGTAGTGGAAGCCAGAGAGCCTCACCAGAGGCATGACTGTGGGCAGAGCAATGACTGACCTCAGCTCTTTCAACAAGGCCTTTTCACCAGTGTACAAAAGTCCACTCTGGCATGAAGAACCCCTCTCCAGTAAAAGAGTGAGGCATAACTAGAACAGTTTGTCAGTTCGTTTACCCACTTGTGGATGTAGTAAAAATATGACTTGTTAGAATCCACAAGAAAGTCAGTTTTGTTTTAAATTTTTTTTGGGGGGGGAGGTGCATCCTGACACCTTTAGTGAGCAAATGTTTGGCTATTCCAAGTTTCTGCCTGCTCATTTGGAAAATGGGGTAACAGTATTCATAGCCTTCAGTTCATTTATTATTCTCCAGACATAGGGGTACAGGGGTGATCGACATGGTTCCCACACTCTCAGAGTTTAATGTAGTAAAAGCAGACCCATAATCACACCAATAGTTAACTCATTATGACTGTACTAAATGCTTGGAATACAGGGGTGTTGGGAAGATTAGAAGGTATGTACAGTGCCTGTCCTGATTATGAATACATGAATTGGCAAGTCAAGCACTGGAGTAGGTAAGAACGTGGTTAGTGGTCAGGAACCTACCCTAACTTATGAAGCTTATAGTTTTTAGGAAAGCTGCATCCCAAATAAAAACTAGATGGTGAAGACATCACCCAAACTTCCTGGCCATGAATGTCATAGACTGGCTAAATGATAAATTCTAGAGTATTGCATGGTACGGAAAGGGAGAAGAGAAGGCAACAAGAGGCTCCTGGCTCTTCCTTCCCCCAGCCTCCCCTTTTGGACAACAGCACTCCAAAGGGGCCCAGAAAGAGCTACAGGGGGGAAGCAGCTTCATAGATGGAAGTCAGGCCAGGAGAGAGTAGGGTCCAACCTACTCTCTTTTGGAATGCCGTATCTTTTGGAACTAGTGTCAGCCCAGGGCAGGGGGTTAGGGTGAAGGTGGGACTCCTGACAGGTACAGACATTTTCATTAGTTAAAAACCTTCTTGTGATCTGAGACACAAAGGAAACCAGCAGCAAAAGTGGGTTATAATAAACACAGGTTCTCAACCAATTCATTCTTTCTCTCATTCATCTGATTATTTCTACCCTGTGTCAGCAAAACCTGGGGCTAGGCATGGAGGGTCATAGATAGATAACATAGTCTGTTTCTATGCCCCAATGCAGTCCACAGTCCATTGAGGGGAACAGACACAGCAATGTCTTATCACAGAATGGGGAGCACTGCACAGGGACTGTAGGTATAGCAGGGGCACTTGGCACAACTGGGGAGGTCAGGGAAGGCTTTCTAGGAATGGTACCCCAAATGGCAACCCCACTCACATGCACAATTCCAGAGATTCTACTAGAAGGCTGTCAAGAGCCATGCCTTCTGGCTGCACCAGCCTCCCAGAGTTCCCTGCTGCCCGATGCAGTGTCTGCAGAGCCAAACGCATCTTCCGCCACGCCTCATCCTCATCCGGCGCTGCATCCGACCCTCCAAGACTCCTGCAGGAGCCTGCCTTCCTTGGCAGGCTCAGCCAAAAAACCAACTCAAAACTCTTTTGTCAGAGCAAGCTTAGGGAAAGCCACCCAGCCCCAGGTGCCACAACCCTCCCCGGAGCAACTGTGGCTCACACCACCCCAGCCTCTCAGTAAACACTAGCAGGGTACCTCCCACCATCTCCTTTGCTCAAAAGAATGTGACCTTCTTTTAGGAGGCAACCTGGAAGCTTTGGAGTGTCCTCTTTCTGCTCATTTAGAGCAAGATTAGCCGAAACCATAGGGCTTGAGGGTGGGGGCTGCTGTCTTGTGAGCTAGGGATATGGACAGTAGAAAATACAGGCTTTCTGTGTTCCCACCCCAGTACGGCAGCCCAACCCAAAAGCCTTCGAGATAGCCTGCTGTCTGCTTCAACTCTGCTGGGCAAGGGAGAGGCGGGAGGCCCCAAGGGACATAAGCTGGGGGCACAGCTGCTGAGGGGGCAGCGGCTGCAGACTGAGGGGAAGGGGTGGAGCCGCCGGCGGCGGGGGGGGGGGTTTGGGAGGGGGAGAAACAGGGAAAGAGGCGGCAGTCTTCCTGGTCCCAGCGCTCTGAGATGGCTCGTGGTGGTAGTGGAGCAGGTGGGCCCGGGAGGTGAAGGGCAGAAGGCTGTGCGTGGCCTCCAGAGCAGAGCCCGTTCCCAGTGTGGGTGTAGGACCAGAACGTCTAGCTTCAGTTCTACCCCGGAGGGGCCGGGGAGAAGGCTCAGTCTGGTCTCAGGAGTACGGGACCGGCCGTGTCCAGGCTTTGAAGGGGTCCAGCATCCATTCCCGCCTCGAAGGGTGGGGGGGATAAACCTCAGCCCTCGCCCCGGGATGATGGTCCATCTCCAAGCCCGCCCCGGCCCCGCTTCGGGAGGGTGAAAGCGCCCCAGCTGCCGGAGCCATCACGTTCGCTCCTACCTGCGGACCGGGCGCCAGACTGAGCTCATCCTCCTCCCTGGGGCCGTCGCGGTCGGGTTCCACCGGCGCCTCCGGGGGCCCAGCACCCACTCCCGCTTCCAGGCTAGGCGGCGGCGGGGGCTCGGGCGCCTGGGGCTTCTGCGGCCCCGCGACCCGCGCCCGCTCGCGCCGGCCCGCGCCGCCGCTCGGCCTGCTCCGCCTCCGAGTCATGCTGCTACTCGCGCCGCTCGCTCGCTGCACTCGCGCCGCCGCCGCCGCCGCCGCTGCCGCCGCCGCCGCCGCTCCCCTCGCAGGACAACAGCCAATATGGCGGCGCCCGGCACCCCCTCCGCGGCTGCCAGCAGGTCAGAGGGCACGCGGAGTCCGCGCCGCCGCACTAGCCCCCGAGGCTGCCCGCGCCATTTTGAATAAGGTCGCCACCCGGAGTTCCCTGGGAGAAGGAACCTGGGGAGGTCTCCTCCCCACCAACTGATCCAAGGGGTGCGACCTGCGGGAAGCGGGTGTGAGGTTGGGGTGTGATTGTTGGGGATGTACCAGGTGGTAACATCGCTGTGAAGCCCTGGGCTCTTAATAACTCCTCGCTAAATGAATGAGTGAATTAATTCATTTCTGCCGTAGTATGGTACTTCTCAACCAACCGGTGAGGCAGGTACTATCGTTCCTATGTTGCAGGGAAGAACCTCGAGGTTGACGAAAGGCAAAATGGTGCTCAACATCCAGCCAGAAGTATTGTACTCCTGAATGGCCTGAGCAGAAAGAGACAAAAGAATTGACTAGGTTTTTATTTGCAACATATGGTCCATTGGGAGCCCAGCGTTTGTTGTTGGTCGTCGGGACTCAGACCCTGCTTCTACAGCTTGTTAGGGAGTGGACTCTTAAATAAATAATTACCACCAGTGTGTTTGATAAAAAGATGGCTGGGGCACGTACTAACTCAGTATTTCCCTAAAAGCAGTTTGTGCTTTTTGAGTGGGGGAAGATTTTGAGTGATAAGCAAAGGAACATTAAAACTTTAATACTTAGGTATTTGGTTGTTGTTTTTTTTTTTAATTTTTTTGGGATTTTTTACAATACATGATTGTATAATTGCTGATCCACCACACCACATCTCCCCTGGTCACTTTGTCTCCTTTCTTTTTGTTGTTTGTCCATTGTTAGCCCTTTAGTCTTTTTTTTTTTTTTTTCTTTTCTGGATCCATTTCCTCATCCTTGATGAGGGTGCGATTTCCCAGGACTTGGTTCGTAGGCCGATTGGAGCACCTTTGGCTTGTATGATTAATTTTTGTTTCTTGGTGGATCTCATCTCGCAGTTTCTGCAACGTTTTGTTGCTCCTTCAGTCATGCTTCGACTTACGTATTTGTTAAAAATGTCACATTTCCTCTTTTTTTTTTTTGAATATGTAATATACTCACATGGTACTCATTGAATTAAAAGAAGTGTTGAATGCAGCCTGTCTCATGTCAGGACCAGTGGGACCCTGAAACCATGTGGTAGTCAATCCTTTTTATTGTTGTCAAGAGAGCTGAATCCTGACATTGACCTAACCTCTGTATCCAAACTGTTTTGAGAAGGGCTAAGTGAAAGGCCCTGGGGCTCTCAACTGCCAGGAAATTAAATTAAACAATAATACTTTGCTTCTTGTGTAGCAAAATCAAGAGCACTGTAGAAAAACAACACTTATTTCATCACAGGTATTAGTGCTACACTCAAAACATTTGAA
Source organism: Uropsilus gracilis (assembly GCA_004024945.1). Classification (NCBI taxonomy): domain Eukaryota; kingdom Metazoa; phylum Chordata; class Mammalia; order Eulipotyphla; family Talpidae; genus Uropsilus; species Uropsilus gracilis. The sequence goes on along the minus strand of PVHY01006403.1, from coordinate 41,032 downwards.
AGAGATAGCGTAATACCCACTACATTGACATTGCCTCTTCAGTTTTGCTCAGAATAGATCATTTTGTCCATGTACATATTTATGATTGTGTATAACACATTTTGTGTCTTTTATTATAATTTATGATATGTATACACATGACAAATTACAATCCTGTTTATAGGTATACAGTTCTGTGGTATTGTGTTCATGCTACTGTACAGCCATCACCACCATCCATTTCCAGAACTCTTCATCTTGTAAAACTGAACTTCTGTGTCCATTAAATAATGACATCCCTTGGCTGAGTTCCCCCAACCCCTGGCAACTGGCATTTATTCACTCTCTTTTTTTTCTTCAGTGTCTGGTAACTACTCATTCTACTCTGTTACCATGAGTTTGACTTTTTTCTTTTACATTCCACATGTAAGTGGAAGGTCATATAATATTTATCTTTTTGTGATGATATTTCACTAATATATCTTCAAGTTTCATCCTTATTGCAATGACAAGATTTCCTTCTTTTTAAAGATTGAATTTAATATGTGTATATATGATACAAATATTAATTGTAGATGTAGCATTTATATATAATTACATATGTAACTATATAATCACATTTTATATTTTCATACTTATCTATTAACAGAGGAGATAAATGGTTTCAAAGGATGATAGCACATTATGATAAATTTACACTTGTAGGGCTCCCAACTGTAGGAATCCTTTCAGATGTAGCCATTCTTGAAACAAATTTGCCTAGTTTTTGATCACTACTATACAACTATCCATCTATTCATGCTTTTTTTCTATATCAAGTCTTGCGGATAGTTTATGTTCCTCTGGTAAAGCTTTATAGTCTTGTTTCTGGTATGCTGCTTTGAACACCCTTAGTTTGCAGAAATTTCTGACTAAATCACCATTGCTATGACTATCAGTCTGATCTGATCACTTTGTCCTAATGGATCTTAAGTAACAGATACCCCAGATGAATTGGTAAGGTCGATGCATGTACCAGAGGGCAGATAAAAAAAAATTCCTGAATATACAGAGAATATACAGAGACTTGGCATCTTAGTGAATGAGCTAGGGATCTAAGGTGTTTTGAGATATCTATATAAAACGCAGAAAAAGGTGCTGTGCATCTTTGATGGCAAACACGTCATATTTAGGTACACTATTTTACTTCTTTCAGGGTCACTGAAAGCTGCCAACTTTTGGGTAGATCATACAAGGAAAGAAAGACTGGTTCTTCTTACAGGACAGGCTTTGGCTTTTATATATAGGCATTGTGTTTTGGAGCAAATTTGAGCCCTTCTTCAACAAATAGGTACTGTCCTTTTGAGAAAGAGTACCTGGCTTGCTCTAAGAGTCAGGTAAAATCAGATGCCTCCTTATGGCATGCAAGGTGACTGTGTGAATTGAACTTCAGTTTTACCAGTTCGATACAGCTATAAAACTGGGTGACCAGCAGTATTCCATTGTTATAAAGAAGTGACAAATAAGACCCGGATCCAAGTGAGCCCTAAAGGTACAATTAGGTCACCTGAAGGTAACTTTCCTCTACCTTACCCTAAACCCATATTCGGTGCTCACAGAGAGCTGTTTGTGATGAGTTGACTGAAGAAGAAAAATCTAAAGCTCAGTGCACAGATAGCTCTGGACAGTATGTTGGCTATATTAAGAGCAGATTGCTGAGGTGTTCCAGTATTTCCCCAAAAAGACCTGCTTAGGATCTGGGGCTCAATTACACTGGGTGCATGTACAGAGGTCTCTTCACCTCAACTAGCAATTCTCAGATACCAGCAAGGTACACCTGACAGCTCATTTCAGATATTATCTGCTAGGAGAGAATTTCAGTTTCACAGATTAATAGCTTAGTCTTCCAAGATCACCCTCCACATCAGAAACTAGCCCCGCCAAGCCCAGGCCATTGTGCTTCTGACCAGTGGCCTATGAACTGGAGGTTCTCACAATTTCCTTCTCAGACCTCAGGTGACAATTTATTACCTTCCTGTTCTTCTGATCAACCACTATAGATCAGAGATTCCCAGGACATCCTTCTCAGGTTTTGCTACAACTGTTCATAGAACTACTCACTAGAAAGGATATTAGAGAGAATATTATTTAGAAACGAGATGCAAGAGATGTATAGGGCAAGGCACAGGGAAAGATCCAGAGCTTCCCTAAGACATCTTCTCTAGGTGTACCATTCTCCTCCAAACCTCCATGGGTCCAACAACCCAGAAGCTCTCCAAAGCCCCCTCCTATCTTGGGCTTTTATGGAGGCTTCTTTATATAGGCATGGTTGATTAAGTCATTGGCCACTGGTGATTGATTCAATCTCCATTCCCTCTCTCCTCCCAAGAGGTGGAACTGGAAGTTCCAACCCTCTAATCACCTGACAAACAGCTCTCACATTAAATGTTTTCCAAAAGTTTACCTTCATTAATGTAACAAAGGGCACCACTATCACACACACACTTAGGACATTTTAAGTTTTGGGGAAATAAGAATGAAGACCAAATATGTAGGAGAAATGTATATTTTAGTGATTTGAATGACCAGCTCCTTATAAATCACAACCTTGTAGGACATCAGGGAGCTAGGAAAGGGAAGTGCACGCAGAGGTCTTGAAGTAAAGACACTGATTATGGGGTATTGATAATGGCTTAGTCTGCTAGAGATTTGGAAGGGAAAAAGACAGAAGTCTTAGACAAGAATTTGGAGGAAGACAAAAGTGTGTTGTTGTACACAATGCCATAAGATTATTTGTTTCCCACATTGACATCCAGCAGCAAGGTCTCTTTGTGAATGAACCACCAAAAAGCCCAGTAGAAGCCGGGCACGGTGGCACGTGCCTGTAAGCGACAGCATGGTTGGAGTCGCAGCATGGTTGGAGACCTGCCCAGGGCAACATAGTGAGACCTACTGCCAAAAAAATAGCTGGCGTGGTGGTGCATGCCTGTTATCCCAGCTACCTGGGAAGCTGAGGCTGGGGATTGCTTGAGTCCGTGGTACCACGGGCAACATGAGCCTGTGGTTCCATGGGCAAAAATAGCGAAACCTAGTCTCAAATAAATAAACAAATAAATAAGTAAAATGAAAACCTGATAGGCAGTATGGCTCCCTCTGTGGCTCATGGGTAGTCTCCTTTCCCAGCCACTTCAGGACTTGCTAAGCAACAGCCCAGAGAGGTGGACTGCTCCCTCCTAAACCTGGCCTCTCAACTATCAATGCTGAGATCAATTTGCAAGCTCCAGGGGACCATCCTGAGCTCCAGGATGGAACCCTATTCTGGGGGATCAATCAGCTATCTTTTGGAGATGGCCTTTGACTATGTTGTGCTCAGGGTTGGCTACAACGTGTCAGGGGGTAATACCACAACACTTTTAAAAAAAGTAATATATATTTTAATTGGATAAGTTTTGTTTACATTTGCCTTTTGGGTGTTCCTCCCCCTCACCCCATCCCACTCCCCTAGTCTCTCCATCTCTTCTTTCACTACCATTTATTGTTTAATTTTTAGTCCCTTGGGTTCTTCCTCTTCTTTCCTGTAGCAGTGTCCTTTTGTCCGGTGTGGACATGGTTTCCTGGGACACAGTGGCCTGTGCTTAGTTTTCCAAGTGTCTTTTTGCTGCTGGCCACCAGTTCACACATGATTGTGTTCTTTCAGTGCCTTCTCTTTCTTTCTGATTGGCTGCTCCGATCCATCTTCTATCATATTTTCCTCCTTTGGTTTGTAGTTCTGGTTGCTGGCATTGGGAACATTTCTCCCGGCCAAAGATAGACCCTGGCAGGTGGTTGGTCTGGTTTGTCTGGGGCCACTACCCATTTCTGTGGCTTTCCTTACCTCCTAAAGTGGGAGGGTCCTTTGATCATGCTGAAGGCATCTCTGAACAGGAAAGTCCATTCCCATCATTGTAGATCACAGTGGTTGTATTTCTGAGGTAGTTTGTCTCTATAGTCAGTCTTGTCCTGCGTCCCATGGATCTGACATGTTTGTTGTTCCAGAATACTTCTTTGTTTTTCACCTCTGTATTCATGTGCAACTGCTGTTGAATTGCTGACTTAGTTGCTTCTGGTGAAGGTTGGCTGGATTTGGAAAAGACCAAAGGGAATGACCACTACCACCCACTACCCTCCACCAGTCCCCCCCCCCCCGCCCAGCCTGCGTGACCGGCAAAGAGGGAGGCTCAGTGCCCAGCAGCATGGCTGAACTGGGTGTGTGGGTGACCACACACTTTTATTCTTGCTCATGTCACAGCCCAATGTCTGACAAAGGGGATTTTGCTTTATGCAGTATTCAGGGACACAGTGCCCCTCTATTTCATCACTCTGTACTCATCTAGGTTCCCTCCATTCAACTATAGGATAAGAGAAAGATAGAGGTTTGTGTAGGATAAGCAATAACCCAGAAATGTGTCTACCTCATTTTCACTCACTTTGGGTTGACTAGATTTCAGCCGCATGACTGCACCTGACTGTCATCCTTTCTCTCTACTCTTTCTCCTCTATCCAGGCCACCACTTGATCTGTCTCTAGGAGTAGTTTGCATTTTCATGCACTATACACTTTGTTTTGTCTAATTTCTTCCCCTCAGCATAGCTGCTTGGCACGTCACTGGCATGGTAGCTCATGTGGAGATGGCTCCTTGCAACGCCCAGTGGCGGTCCTAGTATAGGAGCACCGCAGTTTGCTCATGCAGTTAGGTCAACATTTCTCATTAAACTAACTTCGTATACTGCTCTGAAAGCTGGAAAAAAATACATCTAAAGTTAGTGTACAGTGTACCATAGATTGGAATTATGTATGAACATTAATATTTATTTTTTTAATTTTATTTATTTTTATTTTTTAATCACAATCTCAGTAAATAGTCTGAACATTAATATTTAGAATCCAATTTAAATGCAGTGGGGAGACTGGAGTTGGTGCCTGTGTGAATCAGCAGACCACAGGACTCCATTTGCCCGATCTCTTCCACTGCCTCTCCTGCTGGGGGACGGGAGGGGATGGTTCTCCAGAGGCTGAATGGTAGGGGCCTCAGAACAAGCTCTAGTCTGCCCTCTCCTCTTGTTCTGTTTTGTTTTTGTTTTTGTTGTGTTTTGTTTTTTATTAAGCCCTGTTTGTTGTTGAAATATGTTTTGCTTGAGGTCTTTTGCAACTGTTAACATTTATTTACCATTTTTATAGGCTCTCTTAAAAATCTGTGAGAGCTGGGTCCGGATCACGGACTTGTAACCTGTACTGCCGCACTGGCCAGGATTTGGAAGGGCTCTGAACCGGCTTCATGCTCCACTGTCACTTCTTGAAATTTGTAGTAATGTCTGCACCAAGAGACCCTCTTTGCATTTTGCACTGGGAACTACAATTTATGGTGCTGGTCCTATGTGAGAGGGTGTACAACTCTTAAGCTGCTTTCATGGGACATGTGAATACAAGTTTGAAGGTCGCTAGCGTCCACCCTTAGGTCTATAAAGGTTTGGTCTTTGGGAACACAATATACAGAAGGATTTTTTCAGTTTTCCTGCTTTCTACCTTGTGATTGACTTTTCACTTCCATGCCAAGGCAAGGATTGCAGAACAAACTAGGCCACCCTTGAATAAAGGAGATTAGATACCCCAACAACTTGCAGTCAAAAAGTCGGATATAACTTTGGCTGCCCCCAAACTTAACCACAGCTGTCCCTTAATAACTCCTGGGGACTGGTTTCAGGAGTCCAGAGGACACCCAACTCTGAGGATGCTCATGTCCCTTATTGCACAAGCTTCGAATCTACAGGTTCCAGCACCCATTGCTCAACCAACTGACACTTGGAACTCTAGAATAGAAAAATATTTTCACATAACTGGAACCCTGTGTTGTCCCAGAGTTGACTGTAATTGCTTAAATGGAAAGGAGGAGAGGCAGAATAACAAAGTCAATGCAAAGTGCATTACCAACTCAGCATTGCTTCCCCCCCCCCCCCACAGAGGTGATGCTGGGCACTAACGAACCTCACACAGATGTGTGATGATGCAGCTTCTGAGCCCCACCTGTCCACCTCCCCATGCTGCACCATCAGAGGAAGGTACCTCCTTCCTCTCTGTGAGCCCCAACAGTTGGGCTACAGCCTAATCAAGAGTTTCCTAGCACTTTTGAAGGAGGTAACCAATTTCCTTCCCCTTTTACTCAATATTTCTTCCTTTAAACTTGAGAATGGGCTTGGACATTTGGTCAGGAGGGCCTGGAATAGACTTTCCTCATCTCAGAAAGAAAATGGTGGTTAAGAGGAAATAAGGCTAGAGAAAATGACACAGATTGAAATTCAGAGAGATTCAGAACTTCTGTGAGGGTATCAGAGCCTGGACACAGAGGAGAAGGGTACAGGGAGGGCCCAAGGAGGCATACCAGACTTCTTCTAGGCCCTATGGACCTAATCATCACAGTGACTGTTGTGCAGCATCTGGGACCATTTTAATAGATACCCTTTTATTAGGAATTACATGGTAAGTTGCTAGTAAGGTAGAATGCTTTAATAGAGTGACAGCTCATTGCTCCCAATTATTTATTAACTGGACAAGAATAATCAAACCTTTGTTAATAGGTTATGAGAGAAAACCCTGGGGGGAAGGAATGACAAATTTGCAGAGGGTATTGAAGTTCCCTTGGTGATCAAAATATTTCTTTCCTGCTGATAGAGGGAGGTCATCTTTTACTTGGGAGTCTAGCTCTTCCTTTCAGAAAGAAAAAGAGAGGTTAGAGTGCTTTTCTTGTACTTGCTGGGGTTTTTTTTTTAGGTGAAAAAATATATTTAGAATTAGTCAGCTGGACTTAAATGATCTCAATCTTGTTGGCAACATCCAAAGCAACCTAGTTAGAAACCAGTCAAGCATATGCTATGCCCCATCAGGTCTGATCAGAATGTTGACCTTGGCCTCCTCAGTTATAGAGCTTCTGCACAAGTGGTCTGATCTGGAACTTGGTGGCCTTGACACCCACCATAGACACAAATTTCTTATCTTCTGTCTTCTTCATGGCTGAATCAGTGGTGAGGGGAAATGTGATAATGGTGTGATGGTCAAGCTTGTTTCTCCCAGGAATACTTTCCAAGGGTACTAGGGCACCTTCAGAATCACACTCTGTTTGGGCCTCCATAAGGTGTGTTACATGTGGATCTTCTTTTGTTTGTGATTGTGGACACCTATCAGTCCTACTTTCTTGGTCTTCAAAGCTTTGGCTTTGGTTTGGCTTTGGGAGGAGCAGGGGCTTCCTTTACTTTTTGGTGCCATCTTTGTGAAAAGGTTTTCCAAACCTGTACCAGCTACTTTTCAAGTGTCTTTAACTATATAATCCTAGTACCAAGAAGAAATATTTTAGGGTGGCATGTTCTGCCACCTTTGTACATGATGCCTGGCACATACAATAGGGTGTTGGTAAACTAGATATCCCTGACAAGTGCCTGGATAGGAAAGTGTTAAGGACTGACACATCTTGAAATATTCTGATCTCTCGTGCAGCCTACCCTGTCAGAGGTCAGCTAACACAATGATTTATCTTGGAAACAACAATGAGGCCATCACAGCAATGAGATCATCACCACTTCTTTGACAATAACTGCCCCGTTGCTGAGTACTTTGATTCCGGGCTTGTCTCCCCAGTCACTTGCCAACCACTGCCTTAGAATGGATTTCCTAGTAGATCTGATAATGTTACTTGGGGTTTTTATTTATATATTTATTTATTTGCTTACTTACTTATATATTTTGGAGACTAGGTCTCACTATGTTGCCTAGGGTACCGCATACTCAAGTTGCCCAGGGTAATGTGGATTCAAGCGATCCCCAGTTTCAGCCTCCCAGTTAGCTGCCTTTTCGAGACCCGGCTGCCTTTTTGAGACCAGGTCTTGCTATATTGCCTGGGATAGTCTTGAACCTGCAAACTCAAGCAATCCCAAGCTTCTTGCCTCCCAGTGCTTGGACAAAAGGCATGCGCCACCATTCCCGGTTACTTGGGGTTTTAGTAATTTCCCATCCTAAAATGTTATTTTGATTTATCTGTCCCCAGATTCCCACTGAAATAGTCAAACTAAGTAATAGATAAATTTCTTCTATATATAGCTGGAAATTGGGACATGTCACTGGTGTGTCTGAGAATATAGTGGTCAGTAAATTATTCTGACTAGGACAGACTATGAATGGGTAGTCAGTCATCTCCTATCCCCATGCTCACTAGCTCCACTGATAACTCTTCACTTAAAGTTGGGGTGAAGAGATGAGAGCTCTAGGAGATGAACTCTAAGACAAGAACTCAAGACTTCTCAAGTCCAAATGACCTATGACACGGGTGTCTGGAAGAAGATAAGGAAGTGATTTCTTGAAGAATAATTCATTTGGGGAGGGGGATGTTTTAGTAACAAATGTGGGACTGAAACCACAAAGGTGGAGAGGCAAAATTTTACAGTTGTTGGGTTTTCACCTATGTGCTTGAAACTGCACTCATGGGGCATGACTGAGGCTCAGGTTCAACAACAAGAGGGTTTATTTAAACAAGGAGAGAGAGATAGAGATGTTGGGAGAGAGGAAGGAGCTGGAGACAGGGCTAGAGGTAGCCGTAATGATCAGGTGGTAGTTTGAAGCAGAGGTCAGACATGAAGATCTCAAAGGTCAAAGGCTTTGAAGGTCCAAGTTCCCTCAGGTCTTCTGCAAAGGCCTCTGCAAAGAGTTCTATGAAGGTCTCTGAATGTCTCTCCAAAGGTGGTACCAAAACAGTCAGCAGCAGCATTCCAAAGACTGGGCAGGGAAGCACCAGACACTAGATCAATTCAATACCAAAGACAACAGTACCAGGGGTTGGTGGTGGACACATCAGAGGCAGGGCTAAGTGTTATAGCTCTTAAAGATGTTGGGCATAAAGCCAAGAGCAAACAGCTATTTTAGAGACACCTAGCACAGGGTCAATGGCATCATTCAGTAGGCAATATCAGAGGCAGAGTTGGAGGTCATATCTGGGAAAGAACTGTGCTAGGGGACAGGGATCAGTGTTACATCTCTACCAAGATCTTCCCAAGAGAGAGTCTGGAGAAATCTGCCCGACTCAAAGCTGACTGGAGTTTGACTTATATACTCTTCAAGGTGCCTGTCTTTTGAACCTGATTAGTTCTTTTTAGTTGATTGGCATCCAAGGGAGCTCCAATCAGTATGGTCTGTTTACAATCCCAGCCATTTGATTAGTGCTCCTTGAACAGTGTCATTGTGCCCAACCTAACCTATACTGAGGTTGGGCTTCAAAACTGATCACCAACAGCCCCTATGGCACTGGTGCAATCTTGAACCTGCTTGATTTTCATGGGAGCTCCAATATGATTGGGCCATGTTCAGTCCACTTTCAATACCATGCTGGTTTCATGGGCTCCTCTGACAGGAACCGCTTTGAGTCAGACAAATCCCGTCTTGTCTGTGGCAGCCATGCTGAGACTTCTGGGTAAATTACTAAGGCACTAATTACCAATATGGAAGCAAGAGATGTGCTAACATCACAGTGAGTCCCCACACTGCAGCCTTCTTTCTGGAGACTCTTGTCAACCAATCAAAGACAGACAAATAGATTTATAACTTGATCCAATATTTCATCACAACCACCTCAGTCCACACCACTTTTCCTGTTTCACTGTCTGTCCTGACCCTAGGGGAATGCATTATGGGATGGCTCCTTGGTTGTGGATTCAATTCCTGATTCTTATCCTCAAAGAAATGCTTTACTGATTGTATGAAAGCCTGAGTGTTTCTGAGGTTGACACAAATTGCACCAAACTTAGTAGCTAAATCAAAAATTTATCATCTCATACAGTTTATGTGGCTCTGGGATTTGGGAGGAACATAGATGGGGGTTCTGGCTCCTGGTGTCTCATGAAATATAATCAAGATATCACTCATCTTGCCTCACCTGGAAGCTTGATGGTGCTGGAGTGCCTCCTCCCTATATGGTGTGCTCCCATAACCCATGGCAGAATGCCTCAGCAACTCCCCATGTGGCCTATCTACAGGGATATTGGTGTGTCCTTGTGCCTTGGTAACTGGCTTCCATCAGAGAAACTCAAGTGACAACAAAATGGAAGCTTGATGCCTTGTATGACCCAGCATTGGAAGTCACCTGTTCTTACTTCTGTGGATCCCAGGTCAGCGATGTTGAATGTGAGAAGGGACTGTATGGGACCAGGAAAGAATGATCATAAAGCACTGTCTTGGAGGCTAGCTACCACAGGGATGCCATCTCACACCTCTTTAGTTTGCCAAGGCAGAGAGGAAGAGGAGAGATTCCTCTCAACTCCAAATACTAAACACAACATGAAATGTAGATACATTGTTCAGCTTGAAAAGAAGGAGGGAACATCTTTAGGAACCAGAGAAAGAGGCATATCACTGTGGTCAGTTAGCCTGTACTCTGATAATGGGCAACAACTTAGTGCTTAATGACCTTGACCTACAGGACAGCACACTGGTGCACACTGGATGATATGACTCTGATAGGACCGGACCACCTTAGATTCTGGTCTCTCCCCTGACAAAGAGTTACATGTTTCTTAATTCTCCTGTTTGGTTGGCTTGGGACCCCACCCACCAACCCAAAAAATGTCTTTTTTCTTGTGATAGGTCTGCAACTCAGCTCTCTTGGTGTTTGCATGATAGGACCCAGGACAGGCTGGAGAATCTATAGAACATGCCATTTTCTCTGAATGGAGTTGCTGCCTAAGCCCTATGGCAGGTCCAAAGGTTCAGCTAGACTCTGGAAACTTGTTATTGTGCAATCAGAGCATCTTGGGAAGCTGGAGTTCAGTTGCCACTAAGGCTAAGGCTACCATTTTTTGCTACCATTACTGACTCCACAAGGGAGAGAATAAGCATTGAGAAGATCCAGGATCTGGTTCTCCTGGACATCCCCTTGAAGAGATAAGTTGTTCTTCCCTATTAGAACTTCCAAGGACTTCTTAATGTTGGACTGGACCAACTGGTGGCCTTAAATTTCAGATAAAGCTTTCTTTTCTTCGTTCCAAAACTGACCTTCACTTCTTAGCCTAGAAGAGAGACATTCCTTGGGGGAAATGATGAGTGGAAACTTACTGGGCTACATTTCCCTCTGCAAATAAATCTGCAATTACTTACACGGATGACACCCTCTATTCATAAATCCTTTCTTGGAGGGTACTTTGAGGTAGTGATGTCCTATGCTTCTAGCCTGGGCCTTACAACTGAGGATTTCCTTATACAAGGTAGCCCTTTACAGAGGATGTGTCATGGAGGGGTCATTTTCTCATTGCTTCATCTGCAATAGCTGCCTATTCTCTGTGCTTCAAGTATCCCCATGATTTATCTCCCATGGGTCCCCTAGTTCTCCCAGCTCATCAGATATAGCCAGGACAGTCATTCCTCAGCTCAAGCTCCTATGAATCACCCACAGGAAAATCCAAAATTCTTACCGTGACCTACAAGGCTAACCTGATCCCTCTATTACTTCTGAGCTCCTTCTCTTCCCTTTGCCTCCTCTGTCAGTCCTTTGCTCTCAATGCTTTCACCACTCTTACCACAAGGCCTTTGTACTGCCTGTTTCCTATATATGGAACCTGCTGGCTGACCAAGGATGGGTGATGGAAGCTTGCGCAAAGACGGCAGGCCATAAGTGGTATCTGCAGAATTTTTTTTTTTTTTTTTGAGACTAGGTGTCGCTATTTTTGCCTGTGGAACCGCAGGCTCCTGTTGCCAGGGGTACCACAGACTCAAGCAATCCCCAGCCTCAGCTTCCCAGGTAGCTGGGATTACAGGCGTGCTCCACCACGCCCAGCTATTTTTTGGAACTAGGTCTCACTACAGGCCCCAGGCGGGACTCGAACCACGATCCCTAGCCCCTGCCGCTTCATAAGCTGAAGTTTACAGGCACGAGCCACTGTGCCCGGCTGCAGAAAATTTAAAAACAATAACATTCAGTAAAATTTGGTGTGCATTTTATTGTCATCACGATGCACTGGCAATTCTAAACCATGTCACTGATAGTATATAGTGAGCCCTTCCCTTATCCACAGCTTTAGTTACCTGCAGCCAACTAGGGCACAAAAATGTTATGTGCAACAAGATATTTTGAGCATATGAGAGAACACATTCACATAAACTATTCTTAGAGTATATTATTTTAATTAGTCTGTTATTATTAGTTATTGGTGTTTATTGCTTGGGGCAACACAGCAATACCTAGTCCCAAAAAATAGCTGGGCATGGTGGTGCATGCCTGTAATACCAACTATCTGGGAAGTTGAGGCTGGGGATTGCTTGAGTCCGTGGTACCCCAGGCAACATGAGCCTGTGGTTCCACAGGCAAAATTAGCGAGACCTAGTCTCAAAAAAAAAAAAAAAGAAAGAAAGAAATGAAAGCTTTTCTCTCTTGTTTGTAGGGGTGATGATAGCTCTGGTGGGGACCATGTAACCAGGAGTTCCCTCAGTTAAGTGTCACATAGGACAATGTTGATGTTTATTCAATGATACAGAATAAAAATAATTAGGGCAATTATTTACATATAGTATTCTTAATCAGATTATAAAAAAGAGAAAGGCAGTCACTGACCTTCGGGCACTGGCTCTTATAGTTAGGCATTGATGTTCTATTGAACATGAATGATTTTATGCTGTGGTAGGGACAGATGAGGTCACTCTGTAATGCAGTCGGAAAACAAAATTTTACTCAACGAGGTGATTTAATGGTAGCCAAAAACATGAACTCTGTCTAGATACCCCAAATGAACAACCCACCATCTCCGTCCTGGCTCCTGGGAGTCACTGCTACTTCTTAACCTATTCCAGCCTCATTCATACTTCCTGCCCATGGATTAGATTTATTAACATACACAATCGAAGTCACCCTTCCATGCTGCTGTCATCCAACCCAGGCTCCACCCCACCAACCCTTCCTGCCACACCCACAACACATGTAAAAGACCCCATGAAGTTTGAGTATGAAACTGAGGACAGAGCTCATCCTACTGATGGGAAGGGTGTGCACTTTCTTCCATTTATGGTTCGTTATGGAGGGCTCTGTTCCTCACTGGTACATAGGGTGAGGGTGCAGGACCAGAACCAGATAGATGTCTGGGAATCAATCTTAGCCTAATTTCTCTCTGCTATCTCACCCAGGATTGAAAAAGAGAGCTTTGGACTCAAGTTCTTTTTGAGCTCCCAATCTCCTCACCCATAATGTTAGGTACTTACATTTGAAAATTAAGCATTACTTGTTTGTAGTCACAGCCCTTTATGAAGGAAACAGCAATGAATGCATGCCTTTTTTGAGTTATCATTTAGGGGCAAACAAGTATACAAGGACTATCTTTACACATGTAAGGAAAAAATGCCATCTTTATTGTGAGGTAGAAAAATAGAGAAGAATGTAGAGATCTGGCTGCCACACCTGTACTCCTGGTGGGTTGGGGGACAAGGGGCATCTTTACATTCACCATGTAGCATACAGTTACTTAACCTCCTGCTTTTAGTATGCCACCCTGTTGTGGTCCCATAAATGTATCTTACATGACTTATCCCATTAAAACAGCATGTATTTACTCTTCTGCTGGGAACAGTGAGAAAACCAGTGTATATGTGTTATCTTCCACCATGTCTTCTTTTCTGACTTCATAGAATACGGTCTCTGATTATTTCTAAATTTACTTTCTGGACTCACAATTGCATTTGTTGCTGCCTCAGCCATACACCTACTATTCTTATTGTTTAATTAAAAATTATTTTCTTACATTGTTGGTCAGCTTTGTATAGTTATTGTTCACCTTAGGTGTGGTCCTTCCATCAATAATTCATCCACATACTACCACCCTGCTCCCCCATGTCTTCCTCCCCATCTCCCATCACTTCAACTCCTTCCTCACTGCAAGCTACATATCAGTGGTTGGCCCATGGGCCTTGTCTTTTTCTGGAATCTTGTCCTTTTCCTGGGTGAAGACCTACACTCCTGCATCATAGTGAACCAGGCTGCTTGGATCCCCAGGAGCAACTGAGGGACTGGTAACCAGGCTGAGCATATCAGGGACCTCTTGTAGGACAGGTGTGTGGTGTGGTTCTTTGGACTACTTGATATGGGACTTTCTATGCACCTGTAGGCACCTGTCCCATTTTCTCCAGACTTCCTCATTGTAAAGGCTGTCCCATCCATGTCCCGTTCTGATGACTGTCACATGATGTGGCTTCTTATGGTTCTGGTCTTGGGAACCTGATTGATAGCCACTGTCAGTGGGGATGCTCCCCCATAGGAACATACTCCAGAAGGTTGTCAGTTAAGCTTCTTGTCTCTTCTCATGGTCTCCATCCCTACCCTGGGTCCCTAGTCAGGTCTCAGGTATTTTCCTCCTCCATGGAAAAGGAGGGAGCCTCACTCACATTGCACACATCTCAGAACCAGGGGTTTGGTTCCCAACCCCCCAAGATATTGTAGGTGGAGCTCAAGTGAGAAGTCATTATACCGGCTCGGTCCTGGGGTCTTATCTCTCATGGTGCTCTGCTTGGGTGCACCTCAGATGATAACTCTGTCCAGGGCCTGGATTTGTCTCTCTCATCTCCTGGCAGTCTGCATCAGGAGTGCCGGAATTACTGATGCTTTCTTCTGATCTGATTGAAGTGGGAGTTAGATCAATGGGGGACACCCCCACCCTTGGTCTCTGTCCCAAACCCCATCCCTACTTGCGGCTTAGGTCCAATGGGGGTATCTGGAACCCAGGTCCAGTTGGGGTATCCAGCTCTTACCTCCTGTCTGACTGGGACCCTATCTCAGTTATACATTAAAATACATTCAATACTCACCATTGACTTCACTGTCACGTTTGCCAGTTTTTCTGCTCATCTTTGGATGTCTGAAAATTGTCTCCTTGACAGTGATTCTCCAAATTTTATGTTCATGAGTTATACCAGGGATTCTTGCAAAGCTGCTGATCCTGGTTCAACAATCTGATTGAAGTGGGAGTTAGACCAGAGGGCTGGCCTAGGATGGGCATGGGAGAAGCTAAAGAGCTGGCTATCATCTCTTACGGGATGCTCATGCTACAGAACACAATGCAATAGCAAAGTTCTAGCACATTCCTTACAAGTTCCAACACCTCAGCCTTCTCTGTTGCCTTGATGCTTGCATGATATTTGGGTATGAAATTCTTGGATTAGTTTCTTTCTTTGATCACTTTGCAGACATTGCTTTCTCATCTGCTTATTTGGAAATTCTGAGGCTAGTCTAACTTTACCCTGGCAAATAGCTTAGTTTTCACATGCTTGTTTATTTTTGGTCTGGATGCCACAAAATTCTGGCTTTAGCTGCAATTCAGCATCTTTGTAGGGAATGTCTCAATGCTTACTGGTTTGTGAGAGGTGTTTTCTAAGATATGGGGCTGTGCCCATCTGTGCATTCAATGTTTCTTCTATTTTGTAAAAGATACCTAAACCATTTTTCTATTATTTTCACCAGGATCACATTTTAGAGTTGTGATGTACTTCACAACTTTTAAATTTTAGAGTACACAGCAGTTATTGGAATATTTATAACATTGTGCAGTAGGTTTTAGAATATTTATAACATTGTGCAGTTATCATTATTATCTAATTCCTGAACATACCCATCACCTCCCAAAGAAACCCCATCTCTAAGAGCAGTCCCTCCCTCCCCATTCCTCTCCCCGAAATGTCTAATCTACTGCTATCTCAAGGAACATTTGAACACTCTGAACATTTCACATAATTGAGATCATAGAATATATGATCTTTTGTGTGTGGCTTCTCTCACCTAACATAGTTCCTTCAAGTTCATCCAAGCTGTAATACATTTCAGAACTTCATTCCTTTTTATGACTGTGTGATATTCTGTTGTATAGATAGATCACACATCATGTATCTACTCATTGATTGGTGAACATTTAGGCTGTTCCCACCACTGAGTCATCTTCAAGTATTTCTTTTGCTTGTAAATGTACTTCAGACATCCCAACTCTGAGCCTAGTGGGTCTTTTTTGATCCACATCTGTCATTTTTCCTCTAATTATTTTCCTTGCTTTCTCTTTTTCAACTCATTTTTTTAAATTTTCTCAATCCTCCTCTCTCTGATTGCTTTCTGCAATGCTTTAGCCCCACATTGTGGCAGCATGTATTATCTTAATTAAATGACCATGAAATTTGCCCCTGCTTTTCCTGAGCACTGCTAGAAAATAAGCTTTTTTCCATATCTTTCCTAAACGTGATCCACATTATTCACCTACTGTGAAGTTCTCAGTTAGTAGGGCCTGAAACTGGGTGCCCCTCCTACCCCTTGGGTTGTGGCAGTTAATTAGGTGCCCCTCTCCCCTTAGGCAGTGGCAGTTTGCCCCTCCCCCCGTGGGGGGTGGCAGTTAAACTGCCAGAAGAAGCAGTTGGAATAGGGGAGTTGGATGAGAAGGGGTGGGGTGGGGAGGTGGGGTGTGTAAAAAGGCAAGGAGCAGAGACAAGGGACAGAGAACTTTTTGGGGGGAGAGAGAGAAAGAGAGAGAGAAGGAGGAGAGAGCTTTGGGGAATGGAGAGAAGAGAGTGGCAGGCGGTAAAGAATAGCCCAAGTGACCAGGCTGGGCAGAAGCCCCCGGGAAGAGTGAGTTGGAAGTGACAAGGAGCCAGGGTTTCCCGCAGAAAAGTGGCCAGTGTTGAGTGTGTGGCATTGCACACATTGCACAGGGGGATATGGACAGCTGGTACATGGAGATGGCCAGGGATTTGGAAAGCTGATTCATGCATCAGCAATTGTGGAAGAAGTCTGGAGCTCCTTGAAGAAGTGGAGCAGCACGGAACACTGGAGAGAAAAGAAAAGAGAAGATGCCAGAGATGAGATCGGGCGCGTTCAGGGTGGTATGGCCGTAGACGAGAAGATGCTGGAGAAAAGACAACTTCGCAGAGTGCCTGCCTCAGGTTTGGAGGGGTAAAGGGGCACCGTCTTGGACTGTGTTTTTGAGACCTTTGGGACTGAGAATGGTGACAGGGTAAGATGACTGGCCACTTGCGGCTTTAAGGACTTTTTGTTTTCCCTGTTAAACTCCCTTGTTATAAAATCCCTTGTTAAACTGCATTTTGAGTGGCAACTACTACACGCACGTGGGTGAAGCGGACCTGTGGTTTGTAAGTTGGAGGCTTTTACCCTTCTTTTGGACCCGATTTCAGGGCCCATTCTGCTTTCAAAGTCATTTCTTAGTCTTTAAGTCCCCATTCTTAATCATGTACTGGGAGTTAGGAATTGCCAATATGAAAAGCTGACATTTCCCTTTCTTTGAGATTTGCATCATCAAAGGAGGTGGTACTTTTAGTAGATTCTGTGAATTCATGGAGGAAAATCTTTGTTCTTGGTGCTCACCTTCTGTATGACAAACTCATTCTGGGATATGTTCTTCACTTGCTCTTCTATTTCCCTCCTCCCGTTCCTTTCCTCCTTTCCTTTTAATAGAGATAATATTCTACTATGTATATTACATAGCTCATAGCTTATGCCAAACCACGCCAAACTTTAGTCATTCATTTTGGACCTTGAGAACTTGTTTGGAGGTTCTAGCAGGGGAGCGCAGCTACTCCTACACCCTCCAGTGAAGAAATGTATCTTCTTCCACAGAGCGCACAGCTTCCGGCGGGACTCGTGTGGAGCAGTACAAGAGGAAGCGGACCTCCACCTAGTCAGCTAGATTAGCTGAGTCAACCCTGGCCACCAGTGGGGTGACAGATGTCACTATCAGTTGGCCCTCACATTCCATTCACTGTGTAAACTCATCTGCTATTCTACAAGGATGGTGTCAGGGAAGAGCCAAGGTATTGCATCCCCTCTTGGAGTAGCCTCAGAGGACATGTGGGTTTGCCTAAAGCTGCTGATCTTTCCTTTGCTGAGCTGATCAAGAGCAGCAGTTTCCAAGGGTTCTCCCCGTCCTCCCCAGTGTCCCCTTTGTTCCCCATAATGGTCCTCCAGGCAGCCTACTAGCACCCTGGCATCACCACTGCGCCTCTTTCTGATCAGGAATCAAGCATGTGGGTTTTGCCCCTTCTCCCTGAGATGGTTCTCCCTCTTGCAAGGGTGTATCTGTGCAGGCCCAGCCTCCATGGTCTCCCTGGATGGCCTGGAGTTCCTTGCCCTCAGTGACAATTCCTCATTTATTTTAGATTTTAGAGCAAGAGATCTTCCCTCATTTGATCAAAAACAGAAAGTTGTTATTTCTCTTTTTTTTGGTTTTATTAAGTTTTTTATTATGGTAATTTTCAAACCTGTAGCCCAAAGCACCCAAATAATATAATGAACCCCACATGTCTATCATGTAGCTTCAACAATTATTAGCTGGTGATCTTCTACGCCTGCACTCCCCCCCCCCACAACCCCCACTTCCCACTAGCCCCATCCTGTATTATTCTGCAGCAAACACCAGGTCTCATGTCATGTAATCTAGAAATATTTGGTTATGGGGGGGGCTATTTTATTTATTTATTTTTTAATTTAAATTTTTATTATTTTCTTACAACCTTGGCCACATTTGTATAATTATTGCTCCCCTTATGTAAGGCCCTCCTTCTTCCCCCTCCCGTCCACATCCCCACTCTGGTCACACCAACTCTTCTCCCTGAGAGTTGTTGGTTGATAAAGTTATTGGTCAGTTGGTTGATGTTTGGCCCATTGGTCTCTTCCTTTTCTGGTAAATGTCCTTTTCCTGGGTGAGGACCTGAGCTCCTGGGACTTGTTAGTCCATGCTGCTTAAATTTCTAGAAGTGACTTTGAGGTGGGTAACCAGTTCAAGTTTATCTGGGATTTTTTTTTTTTTTAAGAGACTAGGCATCGCTATGTTGCCCAGGGTTGTCTCAAACCTGTGGACTCAAGTGATCTCCAGCTTCAGCCTCCCAGGTAGCCTCCCAGCCTACCTGGGTTTATAGGTGTGTGCCACCATGCCTGGGCTCATCTGGGATCTCTTGTAGGGCAGGTGTGTGGCACTCTTCTCCAGGTTCCTTTATTGTGGCATTTCCTGTGGCGAAGGTGACAGTCTTCTCTTCTTTTTTTCTTTTTTTGAGACTAGGTCTTGCTTTTTTGCCCGTGGAACCACAGGCTTTTGTTGCCCGGGGTACCACAGACTCAAGCAATCCCCAGCCTCAGCTTCTCAGGTAGCTGGGATTACAGGCATGCGCCACCACGCCCAGTTATTTTTTTGGAACTAGGTCTCACTACGGGCCCCAGGCGGGACTCGAACAGGGATCTCCAGCCCCAGTCGCTTCATAGGCTAAAGCTTACAGGCACGAGCCACCGTGCCCGGCTTTTTTTTTTTTTTTAGGAGACTAGGTCTCACTATGTTGCCGAGGGTTGTCTCAAAGCCACGGACTCAAATGATCCCCAGTCTCAGTCTCCCAGGTAACTGGGATTACAGATGCACACCACCATGCCTGGCTTGACAGTATCCTTTTCTCCAGACCTGTGTGGTCCACAGGGATTCATGCCTCCTCCATTCTTGTGTCTGTCCCATAGTCCTGCTTTCAAAGCTTGTAGTTCTGGCCTCTGGCATTGAGATCCCAATTCTCCACCTCTGGCATTGGAGGAGTTCCCTAGTGGGGACAGATTCCAGCAGGAGGTTTGTTCAGTTCCTCTCCACTCTCATGGTTGACAGTTCTGTCATGGGGTTGCAGCCACTTCTCTGTGGTTTTCCTCCCCTAATGGAAGAGGAGGGCCCTTCACTCACCTTGGTGGCATCTCTAGATAAGAGACTTGGTTCTTTAGCTTCCAGAACATCATAGGTGACCCTCTTTGCCAGGTCACTTTTGTGACTCGTCTCACAGTCTTGTCTTGTTGTTCTAATCATGCTCAGTTTGGGTCCTACCCACATGATGATTATGCCCAGGGCCTTTGCTTGTTCTTCTCTTCTCCTGTGTGTCAGTCAGTGGATTGCTGGTTTTCTCACTCCCAGTGAGACCTGATAGAAGTGGGAGTGATGAGAGGGAGACCCCCTGAGGAACTAAAGGCAGCCCTCCCTCAGCCTGAGACCCTGGTGGGATGCCTACCCAACCCTGCTAGCAGCCTGGACCATGGCAGAGGCGCTGTGAGAGCCTCTCCTGAACACAGGCCTGTTGACAGGGAACTCGGACCCCACTTCTGGTCCCACTGTTTCTCATTTTCTTTGATGTTTTTGGTAGGGTCAGAGCAGGAGGCAGATTGGAAGTCATGTGGAATCATTTCTCATATGTAATACTAATTAAAAAAACAAAACAACTAACAGCAAATCTTTAAAAAGAAGGAATGAAGATTTGGAGCTACCACTCCTTACCTAAAATGTAGGTAAGATTAAACCAAAATCTTTAGAGTGATATCCTTGCTCACGTGCTCTAGTTTATGAGAGTAAAAATAATTGAAATAACTTCTTGGCTCTGAAACTCAATTTTGAGTGCATTACAGTGCTCATACTTTAAGTCAAACCACAGCAGGCATTGTTTCCAAATTGGGAGAAACTCCAACCAGTTCCAGAATGCAGTAACGAAGAGCAAATGGTTATCTTTTAAGAAGGCAGAAATTCTACTTTATGTAAAGGAGCAATGGGTATAAAAACACTTGGCAAATGTTTGCTTCTATTTGAACTTGAGTTTTTCTCTCAGTTTTCCTGAATCACATAGGAGACTTGGTCAGGATGGACCATACCCCCGGCAGACACCGTTGAGGGGGAAATGGAGTCCATTACTGGACCTGGGTCCACCCAGTAGCTGTGAGGCATGTACCACCTGGTGCTGTGTTGGTCCCAGGTGCCTGAGTCTCTCTCTGGAGCATTATGACTGGGATGGACCCAGAGCTATTTTGAGACTTTTGGAAGCCAGTGAAGATGGAAGTTTAGAGTAGAAAGATTTAGGACGGATGTTTTCACAAATTCAAAAACCAGAGATGGGTAGGGATGATTAACAGTCATGAAACTGTCTATGGAAATTTCCAGGAATTTGAAATGAGGTAAGGAAGGATCATTTGTTACAGAAAACTACTCAGCCTGACTTCAAAGTGATAATTCCACCAAAAAATGAATACTCCCAAAGAACACCCTTTTCTCTGGCAAAATACAGAGCTTGTCCTTTAAGACTGCCCATCTGTGTCTCTGTTGGCCTCTTTTTTACCTCTTTTACTTAATAAATTGTGATGTGCTGGTGGTCAGAACTGCTGAAATTTTTCTCAGAAGGACCCCACTCATCTGAATGCCAATAGTAACACCCTGAAACTTTGGATACTTCCCCTATCACCACTCTGCTTGGTGTACTCCAGCCTATCACCCCTTGGTCCCCCTACCCCAATCTCATACTTCTCCCTCAGCCTTTTCACAGCCCTGCCTCCATCTTAACTGAAACTTGGGTCCCCTTCCGTCACCCTTCATTCTTCTTAGCCCTAAAGCTTCCTGGTACCAAAGCTGGGATTAGAGTGCCATAACCACCTCTTCACAATTCTGCACCTCTGTTCCTTTGAGATCTTTACTGCTTGGTTTTGTCATCCTCCCCCATACTCTCAACCCAACCTTGGAGGCGCTGGAGCTATGGTTCTTGGCTTCTGCTCAAAGCTTGAGAGACTTTTGGGGCTACCCTTTTGTCCCTTCTGGACACCCACTGCACATCATTCTCCCCCAATAAAATCCTGACCCCGAGTATAGTTCTGTTTGTGTGAGTGCTTTTCCCAGCCTAAGAGAGTCTCAGTCACCTGTGCCTCAATGTGAAAGACTGAATCAACCCCTATCTGCTTTAAAAAACAACAAAAACCTGAAAGGAAGGAAGGTAGAGAAACTTAGGCTCTGCTCCCCTCAACACCCATCAGGCCTCTTCCCCAGCATGGCAATCTTTCTATTTTACCTATTCCGTAAGTATTATCTTTTTCCTGCCTCCTCCCTCCACAGCCTTCACTCCCCTAGGACAAATCCTCCTGCTTTCAGTTTCACTTTTTCTTTTGGTTTAAGGGAGTCTCGAGTTGCCAGGAGAAGGTGGGCTCTGAAAGAAGTCCCTGATGTCTTCCAGTGCTTGGAACTGGTCAGGGAGGCCAGATGAGAGTGTGCTGGGGAAAGATGTGACCACTGACTGATGGGGGTTGTGGAATAGGGGCTGCCTCACAGCGGATGCCTCAGGTGAGGGACTGTGTTTGACCAGAGCTGATTCCTCCAGCCATATATTCCTTTGAAGTCATTTTGAAAATCTGCAAACATACACAGGTACGGAGAATATAATGGCCTCAGATAATACCCCCTGTCTAGGCTGAACAGTTACCAAGATTGTTCCTTATTTGCTATATAAGTTTTTGTTTGCTGAAGTATTTCAAGGCAAATCCCAGATACTTTGTCATGCCATGTGTAAATACTTTGCTATAACTTTTAAAAATATGACAATTGCTTTTATTATCATAATATCATTATCATACTTAACAAAATGAACCAATGGTTCCTTGGTATCAACTATCATCAGTTCAGGGTTGAAATTTCTCTGACATATTTTTACCATTTGGCAAATAAGGTCCAGTGTTTGGTTATGATATCTCTTAAAATTGTCTAGGTAGAGTGTGAGCTCCCTTTGAATCAGTGCCTTGTGGCTGACAAAGCTGGTTGTCTTAATGAGTGGCCCCCATTCTGTGACTGTCTGTCTAGCAGATGGGGGGGTGCCTTGCCCATATCCCTTTTCCTGGTGCATTCAACCCCAGCAGCAAGGAGCATTCACTGCTCATATTTCCCCCCTTCTCAGGAGAATTGCTACTGGGGAATTGCCCTTTCTACCATGGTGGTCAGCCAAAGACTGACTGTTAGAGGGACACTGAGGCCTGACCCTTGTACCCAAGATGGCAAACAGTGGTATTCATGCTCCAGAAACTTCCAGGGAACAGGATAGAAGCTACACCTCAATGGCACCACTATTTCCTCAGCTTCTGCCAGTCCTACTCTGCATTCCTTATTTCCATATTATCTGGTCTTGGGAGTAGTTGCACAAGAAGTATGGCAGCAAACTGTTCTATCCAGACAAAGATAGTCTGTTTGTTTTCTTAGGGTGTCATTGAACTTGTGCCTTGATTTCTTGACTATCTGCACATGGAAATGAACTCTAGAGACTGAATTAGGTTGATCCCCTTTTTACAGCAAGATGGTGTCATTAATGGTTGGTGTGCTTCATAGTGCAAACCACCTGGAGAAACAGATCTGTGCATTTTTTGAGAAAGATTCTGGCGAATCAGTCTTATCCCTCCATTGTGGTTTCCTATCAAATTCCCGTTTAACTACTTCATCTATTAATTTTTACCTGACTCACTTATTGCACAAAGGTTTGTAAGATGGTGCTTTTTAAATTCATTTTTTAACTATTTTTTCTTGTCATTTCTTTATGAGTTGACATATTTTCATGGAGAAGAACTTTTCCTTATCAGCTAAAAGTTACCTGCAAAGTACTTCTTTCTGGAAAGGTTAAGTTTCCTTTCTATTAATTGATTTGCCTAAATAAAGAGATGATTCTTTTTATTCCCAGCGGTGTTCTTTTATCCTTATTGTTGTTATTTGATTATTTTAGTATCACAATAGATACATAGTTTTTTTAAATTGAGATAAGATTCCAATAGCATAGAATATAACATTTAAATCATTTTAGAAGTGTACAATTCAGTGTTTTTTAGTATAGTCACAATCTGGTGCAACCATCATTAGTATTTCATAGATTTTTTTTCACCCAAAAAGGAGCCCCATGCCCATCAAGCAGTGACTTCTCATTACTCCTTATCATTAACCCCTGGAAACTACTAATTTCTTCTCTGTCTCTATGGAATTGTCTATTTTGGACATTTCATATAAATAGAATCCTACAATATGTGATCTTTTTTCCCCCCTTCAAGTTGAACTTTATTTCAGCAAGTCTATTTTTTTAATTGATGGCACATATATATGTGTTTATATAGGTATATATATATTACATCATATATATTACATCATTGTCTACCCCGAGGTTCTCCCATCATCTTATCACCTGTGAACAATCTCAGTCTTTTGTGCCCTCCCCTCCCGTTTTCTCTCTTTTCCCCCTCTCTCACTCTATGTTTCAGTTCTATACTTTTGCAGTTTTATATTTTTCTTTCCATTTGTTTGTTTTCCCTAAATCCCCCATATAAGTGAGACCATTCCATATTTCTCTTTTTCTTTCTGTTTTTTTTTTTCTGCTAACATGATTCCTTCTAACTCCATCCATGTTACTGCAAATGATATAAGGTTGTCTTCTTTGATTTATGCGTAATATTTCATTGTGTAAATATACCACATCTTTTTCACCCATTCATCAGTTTTGGGGCATTTGGATTTTTTCCATATCTTGGCAATTGTAAATAGTGCTACAATAAATATGTGCATACAGGTGTCCTTATGGATTAGTATCTTTGCATCCTTTGGGTAGATATGTGACCTTTTGAATATGGTTTCTTTCACTTCACTTAATGCTTTCCAGGTTTATTAGTGCCATAGCCTGTATCTGTACTTTACTATTATTCACTTAATAATGACTGATATTCCATTTTATGGCCGTAGCACATTGTTGATAGGTATCTGATTGTTCCCATTTTTCTGGTTACTAGAAATAATGCTTCAATATACATTCAGGTATAAGTTTTTATATGTGCTTGAATAAATACCTAGGATAGAACTGTTGGATCAATGGTAACTTGATGTCACCTTTGTGAAGAACTGCTAAGCTGTTTTCCATGTTGTGCTACATAAATCTCCACCAGCAATGCATAAGGGTAACCATTTTTCCATATATCCTCATCAACACTTGTTATTCATCATTTAAAAATTATAACCCTTCTAGTGAATATCAACTGATATCTTATGTGGTTATGATTTGCATTTACTTAACAACTAATGATTTTGATCATCTTTTCATGTGTGCATTGGAGAAATTTCTACTCAAATCCTTGGTCTTTGTTGGGTTGTTTGTCTTTTTGCTATTGTGTTGAAAGAGTTCTTTATATGTTCTGGACACTACACTCAAAACTTTTTGCTGACTTGATAGTGTCCCTTGAAGTACAAAAAAATTTAATCCCTTCCCCCATTTTTATGGCAATGTAATTAACAGATAATATTGTGTTTGAAGTGTACAATGTCATGATTTAATATATGTATATTTTGTTAAATAACCATAATAAGGTTAGTTAACATATGTATCACCTTACAAAGCTACTGTTTTTTGGTGATGAGAACATTTAAGGTCTATTCTTTTAGTAAATTTCAATTATACATAATATTGATAATGTTTTATCTATAGTCACCATACTTTACATTCTGTCCCCAAGGGTCTTTATGTTCTAACTAAAAGTTTGTATCATTTGACCAACATCTTCCTGTTCTCTCCACAACTCAACTGGCAACCATCAACCTCCTCTCTATTTCAACCTACTCTCTATTTCAATGAATACAGTTTTTTCAAGATTCACATTTAAGTGAAATCGTATGACATTTGTCTTTCTCTTCGACTTATTTCAATTAGCATAATGCCCGCAAGTTTCATTCATATTGTCATAAATGACAGAAACTCTTACTTAAGTGCCAAATAACACTTCATTATATGTGTGGGAGGGAGACTCCTTTATTCATTTATTTGTAGATGGACATTTAGATTGTTTCCATATTTTGGCTATTGTGAACAATGCTTCAATTTCATTTCCTCAGATAGTATCCTAATTTATGATCTATCCTGCTAAATGTTCCATTTGCACTTGAGAAGAATGTGTATTCTGCCTCTGTTGGGAGAAATGTTCTACATGTGTTTGGTAGATCTAATTGTTCTAAAATACAGTTCAAGTTCAATATTTCCTTATTTTCTGCTTGAATGACTTATTCATTGTTAAAGTGAGACACTGAAATCTCCTACTATTCTGTATTGTTTTCTATTTCTCCCTTCAGATCTGTTAGTATTTGCTTAATATATTGAAGTACTTTGATATTAATATGCATTTACAATTGCTTATGTTTTTGAAGAATAGACCTTTTTGTCATTATATAAGGACTTTCTTTGTCTCTTATTATAGGTTTTGGTTTAATATTTTTTTTCTGATTTAAGTATAGCTATCCATGCTCCTTTTTGGTCTACACTTTCATGTAATATCTTTTTCTGTCCCTAAAATTTGACCCTATTTGTGTTCTCAAAGTTGAAGTGAATCTCTTGTAAGCAGTATAAAGTTGGGTCTTAATTTTTATTTACTTTTAAGAAAAGTAAGCCTTTATTTCCATGTTTCACAACTACAACTGACTTAGTTGATAGCTTTTTGGTGATAATCAAAGAGATCAAATCCTATCCTCATCCTACTCCCCCTATTCTTCCTTTGCCTCAATCATGGCTGGGGTTGCAGCTACAGCAGAAGCAGTGGTGGCAGTTGCTACAAGGGAGTCATATGTACCAGTCAACAAAATTTTGTGGCTCTTAAGTTTTAAATTAATCTAGAGATCATGTGCCTTTTGATGGGTGAATTTATTCTATTTACATTTAATTATTGACAGGTGAGAAATTAATAATGCCACCTTATTGCTTCTGAACTTTTTGTAGTTCCTTTGTTCATTTCTTCCTGACTTATTTTGTAAACTAATGGATTTATATAATGGTATGGTTTGATTCCCTGTTCTTTTTTTATATATTGACTATAGGTTTTTATTTTGTGGCTATGAGGCATAATGAAAACATCTTACAGATATGTCTATTTTATGTTAACAACTTAGCATAAAACAACATAAAAATTATACCCTTTTCTCCTCTTTTATTTTTTGATGTTGCAATTTATCTCTCTCTTTTTTTTTTTTTTTTGAGATTAGGTCTCACTATTTTTGCCAGTGAAACCACAGGCTCTCGTTGCCTGGGGTACCATGGACTCAAGCAATCCCCAGCATCAGCTTCCCAGGTAGCTGGGATTACAGGTGCATGCCACCATGCCCAGCTTTTTTTTGGGGGGACTAGGTCTTGCTATGTGCCCCCTGCGGGACTCAAAATGTGATCCCTGGCCCTGGCCGCGGCTTCCTAGGCTGCTGCTTCCTAGGCATGCACCACCATGCCTGGCCTGTGCCTCTCTTAATCTGTGCAGAAACTCAGAGAGACATGGGTGTCTTGGTCCCATCCTGCTGATGGGATAACTGAGCCTGAGAGAGAGAGAAAAGGGTTTACTCTCTGTAACTTTCAGTGCAGTGACTAAAGATGGCATAGGGTTGGTGTAGAGGCCAACCCTATGGCTATATTATGACTTGGACAAGATCCTGAGCCTCCATGAGCTTGGAATTGACAGGGGACTGGCATGGTGAGACAGAATGAGAACTGGAGAGGAGACTCCCGGGGCTTAGAAGCTAACATAGCCATTCAGAAAAGGGAGGGAACTCTGTGGTCTTGCCTTCCAAGAGGACCAAAAACAGAAGAAGCAGTGTTTGTATTTTGTATACAAAAGGGCCCCTCCCCCCATATGGAACCTACTTGCTGTTCTTGATGCATGCCCAAAGACAAGGCCACTAGAAAGTTCCTCATTCAGAACATAGCGGAGGTATAGCCATCAGGGATATCTCCCAAGCGCCTGCTTTCCATGCCTATGTGCTTCCCCAGCTGTATGAGATGTTGCCACACAGTGTGAGCTGTACCATTCACAACAGAGTGGTTGGAGACATGTTCTAGTGATACCTGGAACACCAGTCCGATTTAGACCTGTGGTGCTGCCCCACCACTTCTGCCAAAACTGATGTGTTAAGTCCATAAGGAAAAGAAAAACTGTTATCTGGAAAAAAATAAAATGGAAATTATACTTTAAGAAAAGAAAATAAAAGGAGAGGGGAAGGAAGGGGCAGAGATGGGGAGGGGAATGGGGGGAGAAATGTCCTGATTTTCATGGAAGGAGTAGATTTGACCCAAACCCTGAAGGATGGTAAAAATCTTCCTGCCTAGATGAGCCAACTATGCCCTTGGAGGCTCCGCCCTCCCTTGTGGCCCCTTTTTGATTGGGGGGTGGGCTGTCAGGCATGCCAAGGTGGGTATCACCCCCTCGGGTTTACTCCAAATTCAGTCAATCCTCACCAGGGACAACTAAATCACTAATTCACCAGCAGGTACACATGAAGATGGAGGTGAGAAAGAAGCAAAGCCCAGAACAACCAAACATTTCAGATCCATGGGTTACAGGGCTGTGAGACTAACTATAGTGACAAACTGTTAGAAATACACCCACAAGGGGAGTGTGCCTGCTCCCCTCCCCCAGACTGGGCGATGTCCTGGTCAGGACAATGCATGATGGCTGCGCCGTGACCCTGGGGCCGCGACCCGTGACCCACCTGCTCTTTGACATGGGCGGCCTGCTGCTGGACACAGAGCAGATGTACTCAGCTGTGTTTCAGGAGATCTGCGGCCACTATGGCCAGACCTACAGATGGGAGGTGAAGTCCCTGGTGATGGGCAAGAAGAAGCCGGATGCCGCCCACCTGGTCATCGAGCCCCTGCAGCTGCCTCCAAGCAAGGAGGAACTGCTGGATGAGAGCCAGGCCCAGCTGAAGGAGCTGTTCCCCTCAGCCGGATTTATGCCAGGGGCCGAGTGGCTGATCCACCACTTGCGGGCGCATGGGGTGCCCGTGGCGGAGGCCACCAGCTCTGGGACAGCCTTATTCGAGCTGAAGACCCAGCAGCACTGGGCCTTCTTTGGGCTCATCCACCACGTGGTGCTGGGGGTCGAACCGGAGGTGGGCAGCAACCAGCTGGAGCCCAAACATCTTCCTGGCCTGCACCTCCGCCCCCCTAACCTGTTGAGGACACGCCCAGCAGGGTGTCGGCCCCCCGGGTGACCAGGATGCAGGTGGTGATAGTCCCGAACCCGCAGCTGAGCCGGGAGCATACAGCAGGCTGGGGCCACACTGGTGCTCAGCTCCCTGGAGGACTTCTGGCCTGAGCTGTTCAACCTGCCACCCTTCCAGTGACCCCACACCAGCCCCCTGCCTGTGGGCAGGTGGACATGCCCACTCTCACTCCCCTGCTAAGTGCCCTGTGATCATCCCCCCCACACTTGAATGAACACCGCTGGACATGGAGAGAGAAGGCAGATGCCACTGCTGTCCCTGAAGTTATCTCACTTTGACAGCTCAGTGGACCACACAGTAGGGCCACACCCACCAGTGGGCGCAAAGTAGGGCTGCACGTCCAGTGGACACAGTAGGGCTCACCCACAGGCAGGTGCACTGTGGGGCTGCATCCACCAGCAGACACACAGTAGGGCCACATCCACCAGTGGGTGCACAGTAGGGTGGACACACAGTAGGCACACTCACTGGCAGGCACACAGCAGGGCCACACCACCAGCAGCAGGTGCACTGTAGGGCTGCACCCACCGGTGGGTGCACAGTAAGGCCGCATCCACCGGTGGTCACCCAGCCATGCCTCAGTCCCCACCAGCCTGTGGGCACACCCAGTACATGGACCAAGTCAGGTAGGCTCACTCTACTCTCCCTGGGGTCCGCACAAACCCTGCCTGGACCATACATATACAAATGTGTATATGCGATCTGTGTACATATGTGTATATGCGCTCACATGTGTAGATGCATGTACAGACTCACCCGGGGATGCCCAAGAACCCCTCCAGTTCAGGAAGGCCCCTCCATGAAGAGCATTCGTGTCGGTTTGGATTTCGGGGTGATCCTCGTGTCCCACCCCCCCCAGCTCAGGGCCCCTCAGGATGAGTGGGAGCCAGCTGGGGAACTCCAGGGCATGGTTCAGCTTCCCAATGGCTGCAGATGTGTCCACTGTCCACTCTCCCGCCAGGCCCCCCCTTAATATCCTAGCGGTCCCCTCATCAATTGATTTGCTCCAATAAAACCATTGAACTTGCAAAAAAAAAAAAGAAAAGAAAAAGAAATAGACCTACAAGGTTTCCACAGATGGGAACAGAATTTCCAGTTGAGATGCCTTCATTGTAAGCTAAGCACCCTCCCATTCCACAGGGAGAAGAGGGCCACAGAGACAGGTAGCAGCCCCATGACCAGCCAGACCAACCATCCACCAGTGCTTATCCTGATCAAGAAACTTTTTATATGAATGTTGGCTGGGAGAAATGCTCCCAATGCCAGAGACTGAATTATAAAGCAAAGAAGAAGCAAAATGTGACAAAAACTGGGTCAGAGAAGATGACCAGTAAGAAGGAGGAGGCAAGGAAAGGATCCAAACATGTGCAAACTGGCAACCTGCAACAACAATGATACACCTGGAAAACTAAGCACAGGCTACTGTATCCCAGGAAAACACATCTTCACCTGGGAAAAAGACATTGCTCCAGGAAAGAAAAGGAAGAATCCAATGGGCTGAAAATTGACCAACAACTAGCAGTGAAAGAGGAGATGGTGTTACCAGAGTAGGGACAAGGGGAAGGGGGTGGAGGGAGGAACAGCCAAAAGAAAAAAAAAAGAAATGTAAACAAATCTTACATACTAATAAATAAACACATATATATATACATACACATAAATATGTAAGCAACACAATGATTAATAAAAAACTAAAAAAAAAAAATCTGGCCACCTATGGAAGTAGGGTTCAAGCTCCCTTGAAGGCCAGGCCCTTTGGGGAGCCCTCCAGCAGGGGATAGGGTAAGTCCTGCACCACCAAATCTTGGTGTCTAGGGATCTTGGGACTGGAGGCCCCACCAATGTCCAGGGGTGGGGGCAGGGCACCCAGGAGTCCTGAGCTGGGAGAGGGATTAGTAAGCTCCACCTTCCAAGCCCAGCCCTGTGAGACTAGTCAGACTGGAGGTGGGAGTGGAGGTCCTTTCGGATGGCTCAGGCCCTTGCAGAAGAGTTCCAGCACACCCCCACTTTGGCCTAGGCTGCTGGTGGGCATGGGGGTGTAGGGTGAGTCCTATGCCCGTGGGATCTCAGTCTCAGGGCCTTGGGTCCAGGAGTCTCAGGCTGGGGAAGCCGACCTCTGCCTACACATGGGCAGGGGTGGGGGCCAGGCACCTCTGTCGGGTGTGGGCTCAGGGACAGAGGGTCTCCCCCTCTGGTTTACTCCAATTTCAGTCAGATCTGCACTAGGAATGAAAAACCCAGTATCTCCAGCTACAGATACAGTGTAGAAGAAAGGAGGTAATAATAGCTCTGAATACACTTACCATCTGGATAGGACAAGCAGCATATTGTGAAACACTGAGACAAGAAGGTGAGACCAATGATTGAAGTGTCTTGTCACATATTTCTACCTGCATTATCTCCTGGGCTGGGGAAACAAAACCCCTGGTCCACAGTTTTGTGAATGAAGCTCCCTTCTTTACCAATCAATGGGGAAGAAAGTTACAATGATGCGACTGTGGCCCCACAGCAGAACTGCTAACATGAGAGATGAGAGGAGCTGGATCAACCACCGGGGGAAGTCTGTCCCCAGCAGGGAACAACTCCCCCACCAGCAGTTGGGAGTTGGGCTCCCAAACCTATATATCAGAACTATAGGGCACACAAACAGCACCATGTGACAGATACTAGCAAGGATCCTGGAGAAGTACACCATGTCTTTGCTCTACAAATTCCTGATGTGCTCAGCCTCACTGGCCACCTCAGTTACTCCTGGAGATCTGAGCAGCCTAGTCTGTTGCTGTCCAGGAGTGCAAGTCCACACCCAGGGAAAAAGGACATTGTTTGAGAAAAAGAAAAGACCAGTGGGCCAAACATGGACTAACAACTTGCAGTGTGAGGAGTTGGAGTAACTGGAGGGAGGAAGGGGGAAAAAGGGTATAGGGGAGGATAAAGGGTACAAGGTGGAAGGGAGGACCAAAGAGGAATAACAACCATACGAAGTAACCAATATTGTGCGAATATTAGAAAATAAAATTTTAAAGATTAAAAAAAACTTCCTATCACCCTAAATGGAAAAAAAAATCTTCCTGCCACTCAAAATAAGATGGTGGAATGGAAAATAAATAAATGTCTTCCTGATCAGGGAGGAGGGGTCCAGGGGAAGAACAATCTAGACAGAAGAACCTGGAATTGTCTAGTAACCTGCAAGCCAGTTAAGGGGCTAGAGAAAGCATATGGCAACTTGGAAGGAGATAAACTTGGCTGAACCACTAAGAGGTCAGGAGGTGCCAGACCCACTTGTGCAGGTGAAACCCTTCATAGGTGTTTTTGGCTCTGCTCTAGGAACCAAAAAGAAGGGGTTGTGGGTAAGCATGGAGGGTGCAAGAAGAGGGAAGCAGCACATTTGGAAAGGAAAGGAGGTAGGTACACAACTGAAAGTGGTGGGGCCACATGAGAGGGTAGGGACCCAGGAAAAGCAAATTGCAAGAATTCCAAGGTTCATGGTGCCCTGGGATGAGCAGTGTAGATTCAGATATACTATGTATAAAACTGTGGCCCTACCATGGTAGTGCAACGAAATTCTCCACCTCCTGGCACTGCCTGGTGTTTAGATGCTCATTGGTTTTTCAACACCTATTAAGGATGATGATAATAATACTTTTTATTCGTCTGTGTCAGGCACTGTTCTATTCACTTTAAGTACATTAACTGAATTAACCCCTTCCAAACTCTGAGATCAATGTCATTCCAATTTAACTGCTGGGGAAATAGCAACAACGAGAAGTTGCCCAAGGTCATCCAGATGATAGCTGGAAGGTATGTGATCCGTGTTGACAAAGAAATGAACAGGATCTTTCTCCTATCCTCTTGGAGTCCACGGAAAAGCAAAGGAGCAAATATCAATATCGTGTTTCATATTAATAGCATATGTTTTAGCTCCCAGAAATTAACCTCTCTTTAGTGCCATGACCTTTCGTCAACAAAAACCAAATGCTTTAGAAAAGTTAATTAAGACAAAATCTGAAAAAACATTAGCGTGAGGGGTGTTTCTCCAGAGCATTCCTGAAGCTGGGCGTCATCGTGGTGCTGTCCATGGTCCTGAACGGTGATTGCCAGTACCACAATCTGTAATAAAGGACTGGTTTTGTCTTTTGTTTTTAAATATAACTTCCAATCCTCCACTAATTTAATATTTTTTAAACTGTATAAAAATTAAATTTATCTTGTGCGTTTGTCAATGTTGAATTTCTGTACAAGTTCCTAAATGCTTACTCTTAATTTGAACTTCACAGCAGACCTAGGAACGCTCATGGGCCAGTACTGGCCTGCAGTCCCTACAGGGTAGCATTGTTCTATTACAGTGATCGAGTTAGACTGAGCACGGAAAACCTCTAAAAGGACAAAAGTGGAAATTTCTTAGGGTGAACTGACATGCATGTAAGGAATAGTGCCCCAGTGATTTTACAGCAAGATTTCAAGGACTGGAACCCATACGATTAGAAAGGGTTATGCGGGGCCAGGCACGGTGACTCGTGCCTGTATGCTTCAGCCTATGAAGCGGCCGGGGCTAGGGATCGCGGTTCGAGTCCCACCGGGGACTCCCGTAGCCAGACTTAGTTTCAAAAAAATACCTGGGCGTGATGGTGCGTGCCTGTAACCCTAGCTATCTAGGAAGCTGAGGCTAGGGATTGCTTGAGTCTGTGGTACCCTGGGCAATGAGAGCCTGCTGTTCCACGGGCAAAAATAGCAAGACCTAGTCTCAAAAAAAGAGAAAGGGTTATGTGGTTCTCCAAGTAGCGAAAGTATAGTGTCGATAATAGAAAAAGCTGTTTTTGAGCAGTGAGTCTACCATTCTGGGATTCTTCCATTTGGCAGTGATTCCATATAGGCTGTCATGACCACTGAACTTGGATGCCATATGTAAAATTCTTAGGATGCATTTGAAGCAGTGAGGGAGGAAAGGGATACCAGCCTAGCCAGCCAGATCAGCTGAATCAACTCTGGGTGACAGATGTCATGGCCAGATCACCCTCACATCCTCTGTGCCCTTTTTGGGAGATGCACTGAGCCCTCATCTCTGCTCCCTTCTCTGTCTATTTGTTATTCATTCTTTCAAGACTCAAGCACAGCAGCATTCTCTGAGGCATTTACTAATCTGAGGGATTGTAAATCCCTCTATTTCAGTGTAAACAACCTTGAGTTGTAACTGTCCATTATAAACAAATCTTTCAAGCATTGAGAGTTGTAAGAGATAAAGACATGGACTTCTGCTGCAAATTCATTCTTGTGCTCCCCAAAATCTAGCAAAGAATTAGGAAAAGCACAAGTGTGCAGTGAATGTTTAGTTGGAGAAATGCAAAAAAGAGGAAGGAAAGGAGAAAAAAGAGAATCTAGAAGGAAAGAGTGAGAGTAAATGTAAAAGGAGAAAAAAGAGAATCTAGAAGGAAAGAGTGAGAGTAAATGTAAAAGGGGAAAAAAGAGAGATATGAGGAGAGAGAATGAGAAAGAAATCAGGAGGAAGGAAGGAGGAGAGAAGGAAGAGTAATAGTGAGCTATAATTTCAGGAAAAGTCAAGATATCTAAATTCTTCTGCCTGTTTTTTCTTGTGATGACCCCTCCTCTTTATCTCATTAGACATCTCAAGTTAGAGATTTTGAGGGCAAGGTGTATTGCAAATAAAATGCTCTGTATGTAAAACCAGAGCTGCCACATGTGGTTCTGCTCTGGTGTTGGGTGGATTCTTTTAGTTTGCTGGCAACCTCCACCTCCAGGACCCCATCATGCTACTGTCCCTTTTACTGGACAATTGATGTCTATAATTGTCTTCTCTGGTCTGTAGAAAAATTCCTTCTATTTCTTTTTTTTTTTTTTTTTGAGACTAGGTCTCGCTATTTCTGCCTGTGGAACCGCAGGCTCACGTTGCCCGGCGAACTCAAGCAATCCCCAGCCTCAGCTTCCCAGGTAGCTGGGATGACAGGCGCGCGCCACCACGCCCAGCTATTTTTTTGGAACTAGGTCTTGCTACGCGCCCCAGGCGGGGCTCAAACCGTGATCCCTAGCCCCGGCTGCTTCATAGGCTGAAGCTTACAGGCACGAGCCACCGTGCCCGGCGAAAAAGTCCTTCTATTTCTTATGACTATCTCTGCAAATGGATTTCTTTTGAGAGCTCTCTTCCCTGTGCTCTCCATGCCAGAACACCTTGGCTTTGGAGAGTACTGAATCCAGGGTCATCAAAAATATGTCAAGCTGGAATCAACCTGGAATCAACTACTGTTCCTGTTCATTCTGGGATCATACTGGCCCTTCTGCAAAAAATACTTCCACTCTGATGAATTTTTCTTTGATATCTCATTGTTTCTCTCTCCAGTCCATTCCTCTTTAGAGTTTTGTGCAGTTCATCCCACTGGTCTGTGTAACTGAACCCAAATTGAAGGTATGCCCATCTCTTCCTCCCTCCAACATTGTGCAAATTGAGGGGGTTCCCATAAATAGAGCAACTCAAGGGGAGTGACTGTACCAAGCCTCTCACCCCAGATGCAGGAAGTTATTAATTCAGCACTGGGTGTCTTCAAGGGGTGTTGCGACCAAATGTCATACTCTAGCTCACCTAGATCTCAGTTCTACTCCAGTCAAAATGTCATTACACTTTCTAATAGTTTCCTCAAAAACTCTTCATCTTTCAAACATCTTTAGGTGGACAAAGAGATGAACAAACTTGGCTGAGGTGCCAGGACACTTACCTGGGCTCAGGTCCCCACCAGGGCAAATTCTCTCCCTGTATTGATGAACCTGGACATGGGGTTCAAATTTCTGAGTCCACCTTCTGTTAGTTAGCACCCTTTCTACTTGTCTTTAGTCCTTTATGCATGTCTTTAAGCTTCATTCTTTGGGATCAAAGAGCATTCATTGTCTATGGTGAAATAAAACTGAGGGAAAGAGAAGGGGATGATGGATAGACCAAGATGGTGGAGAAGAGAGGAAGAAGATAGTAAAAGCAGAAAATAACAAATGCCTTATACTTTCTTCCCTTACTATCCTATACTTCCCATTTCCCCCTCTTCATCTCATACTTGCTTCCCCTCCCTCTGTCTTTTAATGTGTAGGTTTTATTATTATTCAGGTTTGGTAAAATCCATGGGTCAGAGGACACTGACACTTATCAACTGACACTGATAAGATAGTTTATTACTCACAGTTCAGAGGAGTGGGTACACCTTGCCATGCAGGGCTACACGGAAAAACACTAGGGTTGATGGGGAGGCAGAAGTAGCGAAGGGATAGCATTAGTAAAAACCTTTGTTGTGTTTTTCATGGGAAGAAATAGGCAAGACAAGAAGGTTCCAAACTGGTCAGTTTAAATAATTTCATCAGCTAGCGTATAGGGGTTGTCTGGCACCTGGCCCTGAGTTGGTTAGAGCAGGGAAATAATGGCATGCCATGTGAGAGCTTAATAAAAGAGGTGGTTGTGGGTATGGCCTTCAAATTGATTGATTTGCAGTGAATTGGTCTGCTGCACTCTCAGGGGAGTCCTTTTCTATTCTCTAGAAATCAGCTATTCCTGGGAGGGGCAGTCTTTCCTGGTCAGCTTAGACCCCAGATGATGGAGTATCAAGAATACAGAAAATAAGAAAGGATCATTAATACAATTCTCACCTGCGTTTGCACCACTGAGTGGCCAAATGACCGTGGCAGCTTTCTTTCCCATCTCCATCTAGGGCTTTACAAATCAGAAGGTAGGACTGGGGAGGGAGGAGCAAAGTGAGTCACAGTTCCTCCTCTTAGACTAGGGTGGAGAGGTTGGTGGTTTAAGAGCAAAATGAAACAATCGGGCTCCCCCTGGTGAGGCTACCAGGATATTGCGCTACCTGCTCTGGCTAAATATCAGCCACATCTCAGGCTTGGAGGAGCATATTCAAATGGCTCAGTGCCCTGGTTGCCTCCTTCAATTCTCATCTCCCAAACATGGTTTCAAGATTCTAGACTGGCTCTACCATTAATTGACTGTGTGGCCTTGGACTCGTCACTTTCTTTATCTGGTTTTCTTGAGCCCAGAGCTGCTCCAGACAAGGTTCAACTCCCTGGCTTTTAGTCCCTGTTTCAGAGCTCTCGCTCCCAGGGAACTGTGTCAACCACCCAGTCTGCAGTTCCCAACTGTGTCAGATGAATGCTTGTCAGATGAATGAGTCCAGTCGGGATAGGAGGGGGGGAATTCAGAATTCCTCCCTGAGTGTGGGGAAAGGTAGTGCTGGTGTTTGTCTCCTGTGGTTGGGGTATTTTCCTGGGAAGCTTCTGCTTTAAGGGCAGGTGAATGAAATCAAAGTAAAGTAAGTTCTCCAATTATTTATCAAAAATAATCAATATTTGATTTCCAATTTCCCTGTTCCCCTTGAACACACACACACACACACACACACACAATTTTCCTACTGCTACCCTTTCTACTTTTCCTGTTATTTAATCCTACATGAGTCTTTTCTTCCTATTACTGCTCAGGTTATCATTTCTGAGTATTCTCTGAGCTGTTGTCCTAGGTTTTGGATAATGGTCTCTTATTACCTATGTAGTTTGCAAAGATTTTTTTCCCAATTTTTGGCTTCATTTATTCTCCTGAAGAGAGAATATTGCTGAGCAATTTGCTATCCTTATATACCCGCCCACATACACACTTGAGCCTTGGCCTTAGTTCACACCTTATATAAAAAGTGACTCAAAGGCCGGGCACGGTGGCTCGTGCCTATAAGTTTCAGCCTATGAAGCGGCCAGGGCTAGGGATCGTGGTTCGAGTCCTGCCTGGGGCACGTAGCGAGACCTAGTTCCAAAAAAATAGCTGGGTGTGGTGGTACGCGCCTGTAATCCCAGCTACCTGGGAAGCTGAGTGTGGGGATTGTTTGAATCTGTGGCCCCCTGGGCAACCAAAGCCTGCGGTTCCACGGGCAAAAATAGTGAGACCTAGTCTCAAAAAAAAAAAAAAGTGACTCAAAATCGATAATATATTTAAATGTAAAGTATAGAACAATGAAACTTTTAGAAATAAAAGGAAAAACTCTTATGGATCTAGCAATAGGTAAAGACTTCAGTTCCAAACGCACAGTCCATAAAAGGGAAAATTGATAACAACAGAATGCAAAAATTTGTTCTTCAAAAGAATATGCTAAAAGAATTAAAAATAAAAGTTAGGTCGGGCACGGTGGCACATGCCTATAAGCAGCAGCCTAGGAAGTCGTGGTGGGAGCCAGGGATCTTGGTTCGAGTCCCATTCAGGGCAACATAGTGAGACCTAGTTCCAAAAAATTAGCTGGGTGTGGTGGCTCACACCTCTAATCCCAGCTACCTGGGAAGCTGAGGCTGGGGAATTGCTTGAGTCCGTGGTACCACGGGCAACGTGAGCCTGTGTTCCATGGGCAAAAATAGCGAGACCTGGTCTCAAAAAACAAAACAAAAACTACACACTGGGAGACAGCATATAGTGGATAATTATTTATTTATTTATTTTTTACTATTTTTATTTAATTTTAATTTTTTTTTTGAGACTAGGTCTCGCTATTTTTGCCCATGGAACCGCAGGCTCTTGTTGCCTGGGTGGGGGGGGCACAGATTCAAGCAATCCCCAGCCTCAGCTTCCCAGGTAGCTGGGATTACAGGAGCGCACCACCATGCCCAGCTATTTTTTTGGAACTAGGTCTTGCTACGGGCCCCAGACGGGACTCGAACCATGATCCCTAGCCCCGGCTGCTTCATAGGCTGAAGCTTACAGGTACAAGCCACTGTGCCTGGTCTGGATAATTTTTTAAAAATGCTTTCTACCAATCTTTGTCTTTTGACTTTTAGGGCTTAACCCATTTACATTTGAAGTGATGATTATTGATAAAGAGGTATTTTATCAAAAAAGGAGGTACTTATTGATAAAGTACCTCCTGTCATTTTGCTACTTGCTCTCTATTTGTCTTATAGCTTTTCTGTTTCTTATTTCTTGTGTTACTGTCTTCTTTCGTGTTTAGTTAATATTTTGGTACTGAAACAAATTTCTATTTCATTTCCTTTTGCCTGTATGCTTTAGCTGCTTTCTTTATGGTTGCCATGGAGATTACCATCTGAAAGCTATAACACTTTAATTTTAACTTATAGCAGTTTGCCTTCAATAACATAAAAAGCTCTGCTCCTTTAACAGCTCTGTTCTCACTCTTTCAGTTGTTGATATCATGAATCATATCTTTATACATTGTGTGTAATTGTTACTTTTCACGATAAAAGAAACTAAGTGTTAGTACATGCAGCATATGAATATGTTTCCAGAGAATTATGCTGAGTTAAAAAACATAATCTCAATAGGTTACAACTATTTGATTCCATCTACACAACATTCTTAAAATGACAAATTTATACAAATGGAGAACACGGATCAGTTGCCTAGAGTTAACCAGGGGTGAGACAGTAGGAAAGTAGGTATGGCTATAACGGGACAACAGATGGGGTCATTGTGATGATGGAAATGGTTTATATCTTGTATGTATCAGTGTTAATATCTTGATTGTGACTGCCTGACTGACAGTACTTGGTATGTGATTGGGAGAATATGGATAATGGGTACAAGTGATCTGTCTGCATTATCTCTTATAACTCCATGTGAAACTATAATTATCTTAATAGAAAAGCCTTAAATTTCCAAACATCTGAAACTAACTTAATAAAATGTTACTTATTAATTCTGTAATAATTTGTTAATCCTAAGTGGTTAGTTACAGCAGCACTAATGTACATAATTGTAACACTAAGAAAAGCACAACCAATAATTCACAGAAGAAAACGAATGATTAAAAAAAAAGTTCAGTATCCAAGGAAATAAAAATTAAGATAGTGAAATACAACTTTTCATTTACTGATTTTGAGATTATAAAGGTTTAGAATGGCTGAGCAGGATGTGGGAAGGTAAGCACTCCAGCACAGGGTTGAGGGATCTGAAAATTTTCTTGTGTGTGTGAAAATTGTTAACAAAGGTTTTGGGAGGGCAATCTTGTGATCTCTGATCAACAAAACTATGTTTCATAATAATGCTTTTCAGAAAATGAACATGAATTTTTATTGCAGCTTTTTTTTGGGGTCATAGCCAAACCATTTTCATCAGAGGAACAGTTAAAAACAATAACGCGCATTAATATAGTGAAAGGTTGTTTTGAAAAATTAGAGACATTTCGATGAGGGCTAATCTGAGCACATCCCCACTAAACTTCGCTCCCGAGGGCCAAATGGAAACAACAAGAGTTGGAAATAGAAAGAAAATCTTCAAATTCTATGAAACTCTGAGATAACACAATGGCACACAGCTGAGAAGATGAGCTGCCCAAATGCACAGAAACTTGGGGGAATTTAGGGAGGACATACCCAGATCTTCGCTGGGTGACCTAACACCTAGCGCTCACACGTCTCTAAAACGAGGCGGCCCCACTTTACCTGCGGGCCACTGGGGCACCGAACCCCGGTCCAGAGCGAGCCCTCATTGTGTGGTTAGGATCCCAACAGTAAAGGATGAGTGTGTGGAAGATGCACGGAAACACAGAGACCAGACTGGGGGCGACCCGGGTGGCAAGAGAGAAGTGACAAAGAGAACTTTGGGTTTTCATTTTGTATTTGAAACTTCTCGAGGATAAATTCGTAGATGTGTGTATGATCTTTCGGATTCAATTTGTGAAAAATACAAGCAAAACTTTGCTGCGCCGCGGAAAGTCAGGGGTCCTAGGGTTGAACCCTGTCTGTGCTCGTAAGGCTCTCCGCGAACACAAACTTCTAGTTTCATCATCAGTAAAAAGCTGATAACTGTCCCGAGGAGCTGGGCTGTAAAGAGAGTCAACGAAAACACATTTTCAATTTGGGGCCCCTAGTCACCTCCAGATCCAAACCGCACGCCAATCAGGTCGTGCCGCGCCACGGCCGCGAGGTACCCAGGGACTTGTAGTCCTCGCGCCCGAACTCGCTGTCCCTGCAGGCCCCTCGGCGGTGACTGTGCTACGTGGCGCGCTCGGCTGCGCCTGCGCGTGCAGGTGGGGAAAATGGCTACGGTGCAGGGTGTGCGGGCTGTCCGGCCCTGGCCTGGAGCTGGGCTGGCCAAGGTGTTTCGGGCTCTCTTTCTGCTTTTGTGGCTCGCTGCTCGCGGAGGCGCGCTCTATTTCCACATCGGAGAGACGGAGAAGAAGTGCTTTATCGAGGAAATTCCGGATGAGACCATGGTTATAGGTACCGGGGGG